>JAAAKG020145001.1:0-32979 GCA_010014905.2 Druon quercuslanigerum
TTCGTAGTTTTGTACACGATTAAAACCCGAAATATCTACTTTATCATAATGAATCATCGTGAAAGCATCAAATCTATCATTTTGATTCTTAAAATCATAGAAAAACTTTTTGCCAGATATTTGACTTTTGGCGCGGCAACTACCCGATATTTTGATATCTTATTAGGTAAAGAATGAACTTTCTTTGTCAAAAATTCATATAATCGGGCTAAAAATTACACTGTTTTGTGCAGAAAATTCGTCGTTTTGCATTTAACATTTTTTTGACAACGTTTTTCATTTAAGGTTCAAAATTATTGATTTTAAGTGTAAATTGAACTATTAATTTTTTAGTCTAAGTCTTATGTTTTAAATAATAATTCAAGTATTTGATTAAAACTAGATGCATTTCGTTGAAAATTCGTACTTTTAATAAAAAGATATTTATCTTAGTTTTAAATTAATCTTTTTGTTTGAAAGTTCAACCACTTAGTTAAAATTTAATTTTTTAGATAAAAAATTATCATTCAATAAAATGATTCTTGTTTTTTGTTAAAAGATTAACTATACTGTTAAAAACTAATGCTCTAAACCAAACGACATGATTTAGAAAACAAAGAAGTAAAGAAATGTTAGAAAGAAAAATTATTTATTTAGAAATTTCTAAAAAATTGTTTGACACAATTTTTTGTTATGAAGCATTTATGTAAAAAAGATAAAAAGAACTATTCTTCATTTATCTAACAGAAATTATTCGTCTATATTTTTTGGGCAATTTAAATAAAATTATTATGATGAATCAAATTCGAACTTTATTTTGCAATGACAAAAATGATTAACAAATATATTTAATTTATAAATTTTGCATTAGGAATACAGTTTAAATGATTCTTTCCAGACGAAGGGGCTTCACCGAAAATAAAATCAGAATTCCAAAATTAAAGCTGTCAGTGCGTTGACTTTTAATTTTAAGAGTTCTATTGACAAAAGTGGGGGAAGCATAAGGGCAGAGTTCAAAACGAGTGAAGAGTCCAGTCTGAAGTTGCGCAAAGAGACTATGCTCTTTTACCCCGCTGCGGAGAACTGTCACATGAGAAGAAATGTTAAGAGAGCATCGTATGTGCCCGACGTGCGTGCGCTCTCCCACCACTTCCCTGCATGCTGCGGTTCTCCGCTACGAGAGAGCCGAGCCTGGGCTCAGTGATCCCAACTTTAGCATGTTGAGATACAGCGCTTGCCCAGCGCAGCGACACTCATTGGTCGTGGATAGCGCGCGATTTAAACCAGGTATAATAAACAATTATTAAAAAAAAACAAGATGATTATTATAAATTGTACATTGATATAAGAAATTTTGTATTTTAGGATGTAAGGTTAGAAAAAATACCAAAATTGATATACCAAGGTAATTCATTTAGTAAAATAAATCTTACCGTCTCATTTAGTGAAAAGTAATTAAATTACTAAATAAGCAGTCTATCACAAAGCTACTAATGATATTTGTGAAGTTTCTACTTCTTCAAATCTAGAGAGTACGCAAGGCCGAATATTTGAGCAAAATATAATTTTTTTCATGAATTTTCTTATCACGCATAGAAATATAGTTTGCTAAGATCAGTGGATTAGAATGCAATCTGCTTAAGCTAATGACCGCAAACTGAGTTCAACTAGATTAGTGACTAATTGGAGAGGGGGAGCTATTTCAACCTTTTTAATTTGCTTTGTCTATGAAATTTTGAGGTTAACTCACGTCACAGTTTAAGCTCTTTCAATTATAATTTTACTTCGAATGACTAACTGGTTCATTATAATTCATGAAATTATAGACACATTTCTTAATTATACCAGGGGTGTTAGTTGAAGTTTGCCGGTTTTATCAATAAAGAAAACACTTAATTCTCAAGGGAATATCAAAAAAATTTTATTTAAAGTATTGACCATTGAATTCTACACGTTTTGCCCATTTTTTAGGCAAATCATGAATACCATTCCAAAAAAACTTTTTCTCTTTCGAGGCGAACCATTCGATGAGCTATTTTTTGACTTCTTCAAAATTGGCGAAGCGCTGCTCTGCGAGTGAGTGTCCCATCGATGCGAAAAGGTGATAGCCGGACGGGCCGAGGTCTGCAGAGTATGGCGCGTGCGATAATATTTCCCAATTCAATGCTTTTAATGTGTTCTTCACCACAGACGGTGCGTTGTCATGTTGTAGGATAACTTTGTCATGTCTTCGGGCCCATTTTGGCCGTTTTTCGATCAAAGCATGATTGAAATTGATAATTTGTTGTCGGCAGCGATCCGTATTCACCGTCTCACCAGGTTTTATTAACTCGAAGTACACCACACCACACTGGTCCCACCAAACACAGGGCATTGTATTACGGCCAAAGCGATTTGGCCTTGGAGTCGATGGACCGGCCTCACCAGGTGAAATCTATGATTTTTTCCGCTTCGGGTTCTCGAAATAAAACCATTTTTCGACCCCCGTGACAATTCAATGCAGAAAAGATTTCCTTTCGGACCGTTCAAGCAGCATTTCACAAATGATTATTCGATTTTCCATTTTTCTATCGTTCAGTCGGTGTGGTACCCATTTGCCATACTTTTGGATTTTTCCCATGACTTCTAAACGTTGGGAAATTTCTTCTCGGGTCACATTTAGTGTTTGTGCCAATTGTTATTGCGATTGGGTTGGGTCTTCATCGAATAACGCCTGCAATTCCTCGTCTTCGAACTTTTTCGCTGCACCAGGATGTTTATTGTCTGTGGAATCGAAATCTCCACTTTTAAATTGACGAAACCATGTCTCACATGTTCTAATCACTGGAACATGTTAAAAACTTTATTTTTCTCAAACACTTTTTTAAATAATTATTTTAACTCAAAATTTAATTATGATATTTTTAACTAAAAAGTTATCTCTTTCGTTCAGAATTTAATAATTTGATGGAGAATTAATGTTTTTTATTGCTGGTTCGTCTTTTTTGGTCAAAAATTAATATTTTTTATTAAAAATTCAATTAATTGCCTAAATTTCCAAACTCTTCCTTAAAAACTTATTTAATTATTTAAAGACATATCTCTTAGGTTAAAAATTTACCTTTTTTTAGAAAATAACATTTTTTTACTCAGAAATTTAATATCTCTTAGGTTAAAAATTCACCTTTTTTTAGAAAATAACATCTTAAAAAAATACATTTAGGTATCATGTTGAAAATTGAACTGTTTGCTTGAAAATTTATTTTTTGACTGAACAACCTTAGTTTTTTTTTGGGTGTCGTTTTTTAAATATTTTAATTTTTTTATTTTGAGTGTTATTGTTTACGATTAACACACATCTGTCCAAAAAAATTATTTATAATCAATTTAAATAAGTTCCTACTATTTTTTGGAACAGCAACTTTCGTCATTTTTTTTCGTAGCTTGTGTCGTTAGTCCAACAATTTCATTTTTGTATATTGTTTTTTTCGACTAACAACAGAAGCTACGCGTCCTATAGAAAAGTGATCAATGAAAAATTTCTAGATCTAGATTAATTTTTTTTCGTATCTTACATAGTTTCACTGCCAATACCTTAAACAATATCAATACCAATACTAATACTCACACCTCACTTGAGAAAAAAATGTAAATTCTCAACAAGAAAATATCCATTTTCAGCAAAAATGGAAACGTTAAGGTTTTTTGAATTTATAATTATTAACTTAAATTTTTTGTAATGAAAAGATGAATTTACAGTTAATAAAATACATTTTTCAAGAATGTTAAACCTTGAAACATTTTGTTGAAAATTCGTTTTTTAGCCAAAATCAATTTTTTAAACTTAAAATTTATATTTTCAAATTGCACTACATTTAATTAATCAAAACCTTGTCTTTCTGACGAGAAAATTATTTTTTTAGATACAAAACCGGTACAGTGTCCGGGAATTTCAAAATAGGGATTTCGTAGTAACGGAGAATAGAGATACTTTTTGAATTACATTTTTTATAACACACATCTTCTGTATTCTCCCGACATAAATTCAGTTTGAATCCGTACATGTTACGGATGAACTCAAGTAAAGTTTCGAAAAAAACTGCAATTACCATAGAATTCAGATTAAATCCAAAAAAATTTATTTGCATGTAGGCTAGAAAAATATAATTATAATTGTGGATTTATTATATTTTAATACTCACCAATAAATTTGAGGATAGCGGCCAAGGATTCTGTTGAAATATTTAGAATCCATTCGAGTCTAATTGAAGGAAAAAATCCAATTATATTGTTTGTTAATGCTGATCAAACACTTTACATAGTTTTTTAGGTTTTAAAGAAAAATCTGTTCTAATTTAAAATTTTAATGAAGCCATATAAATTTTATAAAATATGTTAAAAGAATCGAAAAGATAAATTTGATCCTTGTGAGCCGTTGATGCTCTAGCACATTTCTTGTCAGAATCAAATAAAAATACCTCGACAATGATCGTTGAGAATGATACCTTGCGAATTAATAACAAGCGGTAATTATTTAAAAAATTATTAATTTATTTAACATTTGATTTTAAAAAAACGTTAAAATAAAGCTGTCTACTTGTTAAGATAATTAACAAGTGATGAGAATGTATTCTCTAAAGCCGAAGGAGCTTTAAGAAAATGTAATTTAAAATTAACAAATAATAGTTGTTAATAGTAGATGTGAATTCTGGTTCAGACTTTCTACTCTAAAAGATCTAGTGACTGCGTCACGGTAGCCCAGTGGAGTGTCCGCGATTTCTTGTGGGGTCAATTCATGAACCTCGCCGGTGAACATGTTTATTTTTACCCGCTTTGTCGCCCAACTAGGACGTTTATATATTCCACAAAGAATTGTTTCCTTTTTTGTTTTTTCCAATATTGCATAAACGTCACTATTTGAAGCTGATAATACAATTTGCTCTTCGGTTGGCATCGGTTTATGGACATTATTTATGGTCGGCAATTTAATTGCTGGTTAATCGGAACGAAAAGTGTATCTTGTAAGTTTAAATATCCGGCTCGAATTTTTTTTGGGAATAAGTCGAACATATCTAAGTTCTGTAATATGAACTCCAAGTACGTGAGTAAGAGTTTGGCCGCCACGTGGAGACCTGGACCTGGCACGAAGAAGCGGCTCGGCAGGGGATGAGCTCTGGCAAGAGAAAGAGTTTCTCCCTGATAATATCCACTAGAAGATGAAATGGGGGCCTTTTGGAGAATATCGACTGGCAAGAGAAACAATTTCCTCTGGAGAACGTCCACTGACAAAAGGAAGAGTTCTTTCTGAAGAATATCATCTGGCAGGAGAAACAGTCTTTTCTTCAGAATCAGATCTGGCAGGGTAAAGAGTCCTTTCGGAAGAATTTTTTTCAGTAGAACTGAAAGGTCTCCGACGACGAAAATAAGGAATAGGTTCACCATTAGGCAAAAACTTAAATTTTGAACTCAATTCTGCAAAAACAAAACATTCTATAATTTCTGTAGAAAATTATGATAAGCATTCAATGCATGAATTTTCATTCAAATGGCTAGATTTTCGAATAAAAAAGACAAATATAGTTAAAGAAATCTACTGACTACAAAAAAGCACTTTTTAGAGAAATAGGTACATTTTTAAGCATATAAATAAATTTTTATCAAAGTAGTTTAACTTGTAACGAAGTATTCCAATTTTTATTTTAAAAAAATATTAATTTGAAATCACAAATTATTAAATTCAAATAAAAAAATACGAATTTTAAAGTAAGTAGACTAACTTTTTCGTAAAAAAAATTAATTTTTAAATAAAACATATAATAAACAAAATAATTCAAGTATTTGATTAAAACTTGATGATCTTCGTTGAAAATTCGTCCTTTTAATAAAAAGATTATCATGTTAGTTCTAAATTGGTTTTTTGTTGTTGAAAGATCAACCGCTTAGTTAAAAGGTAATTTGGTTGGTTAATTATTATAGTAGTAAATATTAAAGTCAATTGAAACATAAAATAATTAAAATAAAATAATTAAAAATTATATATTTTTTAAATCAGGAATTAGTTATTCTATGTTTGGTTAAATATTGATCATTTTTAGTCGAAAATTTAAAAATTTGATTCGTTGCTTGTGAATTTTCTTTTGTTAAGGCTCATTCTCATTCAAAGAACACATTCTTATCACGCATCTCGTTCTCCGCACACGATTTCGTCGAATATCTGAACAGTTCTACATTAGGTCTAACTCTATTATATCAAGTGTATATTATATTTATTTCTGTACCTCGGTCTGGGGCCGCTTATTCAGATATTGCAAAATCAACTACAAATTTTGTTTTTAATGTTCACATCAATGTTTGTTTTTGTAATCCTAAACTTTTAACCATTTTTCAATGGAGCACGTAATTTTTTTTTTATTTAACGTAAGTACTATTCAGAAAATCACAAAAAATTTCAATATTACGCAAAAAGACGTGAGATACGTAAAAAATCTAGAACAGACTGGTAAGATACTTTGCTTTATCCATAAAAAATAATATGAATACAAAAGTCCTATTCTTAGCATAACAACGCAAATTATGTAGAAAATTAAGAACTTAAATACTCATATAAATACTGCATACATTAGTTTAGAAAAATTCGCATTTTGATACAGTTTAAGCAAGCTCGAAAACACTGATGATAATGCATTCGTTAAAGCCTAAAAAGCTTTAACAGAAAGAAATTATATATCAGGAAATAGCAGTTTACAGACGTTCTATTCGAAAAGATCTTGTGACTGTTTGTTGGGTCCCCAATGGAGTGTCCGCAATTTCTTGCGGGGTCAATTCATGAACATCAACGGTGTACATGTTTATTTTCACTCGCTGGATCACCACACTAGGATTTTTATATATTCCACGAAGAATCGTTGCCTTTTTTGTTTTTTCCAATATTGCATAAACGTCACCATTGGACGCTGATAGTACAATTTGTTCTTCGGTGGGCAAGGGTTTACGGACATTATTTGTTGGTCGCAATTGAATTTCTGTTTTATCTGAAGGAAAAGTGTATCTTTGAAGTTGGAATATCCGACTTGGATTCTTTTTAGGAATAAGTCGAATAAATCTGAGTTCTGTAATATAAATTCCAAGTATGTGAGTAAGAGTTCGGCTGCCACGTGGAGATCTGGACCTGACACGAGGAGGCGGCTCTGCAAGACAATGAGGTCTAGCAATAGAAACAGCTTCTTCTTGAAAATCAGGTCCAGCAACAGAAAGAGTTCCTTTTTGAGAGTTCGATCTGGCAAAGGAAATAGTTCCTCCTTGAGAATATCTATCAGAAGATGAAGAGGGGCCTTTTGGAGAATGTCGACTGGCAAGAAAAACTGTCCTCTCTGCAGAATATGGTCTGGCAAGAGGAAGAGTCATTTGTGGAGAATGTTGTCTGGCAAGAGAAACCGTCATTTCTGAAGAATGTTGTCTGGCAGGAGAAATAGTCTTTTCATTAGAATCAGATCTGGCAGGGCGAAGAGTCCTTTCTGAAGAATTTATGTCGGTAGTACTAGAATTTTTGATACGAAGAACACAAGGAATAGGTTCGCCATTAGGCAAACACTCAAATTGTGAACTCAATTCTGCAAAAAGAAACCATTTCACAATTTCTGTAAAAAACTATGAGAAGCACAGCTTTTAAAGGATATGGATGTGTTTAGTTAAAGAAACTAAGTTTCAATAAAAAATACTCAATACATGAATTTTCATTTAAATGGTTAGATTTTTGAATGAAAAAGACACTTTCAGTTGGAAAAATTTAATTTTCACAAAAAAGACATTTCCAGAAAAATATGAGTTTCTAGAATAGTTGAATTTTTAACCATTAAAATAAATATTAACATTGAATAGAAAACTCCTAAATTTAATTGAGAAAGAACAATCTTTAACAAAATATATGAATTTTCAGCCAAGCAGATTGGCTTTTTCCTGAAAAAGATAAATTTTTCACAAAATGCATTAATGTTTGACGAACTAGTTAAATTTTGAAGTATCAAAAACACATTTAGTTAAAGAAATCTACTAACTGCAAAAAACTAATTTTCAGAAAAATAGGTACATTTTTATGCATATATATAAATTTTTATCAAAGTTGTTTAACTTTTAACCAAGTAGTTCAATTCTAAATTTAAACAACGTTAATTTAAAAATAAGAAATGGTAATTAAACGATTTTCAAGAATTTAATTCAGATTTTAAAAAACGATTTTTAAACAAAAGAGAAGAATTTTAAACCAAGTAGACTAAATTTTTCGTAAAAAAATTAATTTTTAAATAAAGAACATCAATTTTAATGACCACATTAATGAATTTTCATGTAAAAATGACACTTTTAGTTTAAGTAATTTATTTACTGTAAAAAATTTAACTTTAAAGAAAATTGTACAATTTTTAAAGTAAAAAGTTCATTTTTATTATTGAAATTAAATTTTTAACCAAGTAATAATTTTTTTAACTAAAATACATTTTAATTTAAAATAAATCAAAAGTTTGCTGTGGAAAAGTTGAATTTTCAACTTAGAAAAAAATAATGTTAAACTAGTTAGTTACACTCTTTTTTGCCTTTTTAAAAATTCAACTACTTAGTTAGGAAACAATGTATTTTTTAGCAATTGATGATTGATCCTTTTGATCGAAACATGAACCACTTTGCTCAGAATTCTTTTTTTTTGATCCCACATTAAATATTTAAACTTAAAATTTCTCTACTGTAGGGAATTTAAAGTAACCCTAAATGGAAACGAAGAGAACAAAATTGGGATTAAAAGAAAATTCAATTAAAAAATTTGATTTTAATATAGGTGTGAAAATATAGTTAAAATTATGAATATATTATATCATAATAATCACCAATATAACTGAGGGTAACTGCCAACGATAAGGCGAGAGTATAAAAAATTCCCATTTTTTCGAACAAGATGATGTACTAATTAATGTACTAATGAAGAATGTTACTAATAAATATTTTTATGTTCATAATTCAAATATATTTTGTAGTCGCTATCTTGTGGATAATTAGGCTTATCAAGCTCCTTTTTGTCGGATATTTACATTTGATATGAGTCAGTATCCAGAAAAGTTCTACTTTTGCGTTTCGTTAAAGCTGATGTCACTATTCATACATTGTTTTAAGTATTGAAGAAAAATCCGCTGTTATTTACAACTTGAGATAAGTAATATAAATTCTGCAGAATATTCTAAAAGAATTAGAAGCTTACCACTTGGCGCGAGTACTCATCCGAGTATATTCCGCAACATTATGCATTTAAACTGCAAATAATTCAGGCGGCCCTAACGCCTTTAATTTTAATTATCAGCTTTAATTATTTTAACATTTTGTATATAAATTTCAGCTAAGAAAATGGAAATTTCAACAAAATATTTCAATTTCTTAACCAAGGAAATAAATCTTGACGAAAAAAGTGAATGTATAGTATTAATTTCGTTAGAAATTTTCTGCCTTATTAAGACTAATTAGCAAACATATTTGTTTCATTATTGAAAAAACATTAATGATTTTTCAACTTAAAAAAATCATTTAGTACAAAATGCTTTTTAAAAGTATAAACGATATTTCCCCCCTTTTCATATTTTTTTACGAAAATGAAAAATAGAATAATAGAACCCAAAAAGAAAATCAAAGCAATTTTGGTTGCATCCTAATTATTTTTGTTTGAAAAGTCTATCATTAAAATTTTGATTAAGACTTAATTTTTTTATTAAATATTTAGTTCTTTCGTTTTTAATTTAATATTGAACTATGTTGGTAGAAACCTTAACTTATTGTATTAACCTAGTTGCCATGCTTGTTTAAACATGTTTTAAACAAAAAATTATATTTTAAGGTTATTAAATTATATTTTTAATTGAAAACAGTAAAGTTGTAAAGAATGTTTTCCTGGAAAAAATTCGTCATTTATTAAAATGCAATCATTTTTGAAAAATTGGTAAGAACCGAGAGTCGGAAAAAATTAAATTGTAAAAAAAAGGATGAAAGTAATGATTTTTATGCAGTTTAATATTTTTCATGAAGAGTAGTTTTTCTTTTTTGAAATGACATCAGTTATAATATTTTGATTCTTAAAATCATGAAAAAAAACTTTTTTCACATATTTCACTTTTGGCGCAACAACTACCCGAAACTCTATTTCTTTGTAAAAAATTCATATAATCGGGCTCAAAATTAGTGACAACGTTTTTCATTCAAGATTCAAAATTATTGATTTTAACTTTAAACTGAACTATTTGATTTTTAGTCTACATTTTATCTGTTTTATATCATAATTTAAGTATGTGATTGAAACTTGATGCATTTCGTTGACTATTCGTCCTTTTAATGAAAAGATAATCATGTTAGTTTTAAATTGGTCTTTTTTAACTTTTAACCAAGTGATTGACCTCTTGGTTAAAAGTAAATTTGGTTGGTAAAAGAATTATCAATCAAATAAATGATTCTTGTTATTGAAAACTAATGTTTTAAACCACACGGCATGAGTCAGGAAACAATTTCAAGAAGTAAAATTCTTCATCACAAGAAACATCAAATAGAAAAATTTACCGCAAAAGTATTTTTTTACAAGACACATATATTTTTCGTTGTTATCATATTAAATATTATCAACAAAAAATTCTAATTCACAGAAAAAAACTTTGCGTCAAATGAAGAAATGTTAAAAAGAAAAATTATTTATTTCAAAATTTCTAAAATATTGTTTGACACACTTTTTGGGTATGAAGCATTTATTTAAAAAAAAATTGAAAACGACTCTCCCTCATTAATCCAACAGAAATGCTTTGTCTATATTTGCATTAAGGATACAGTTTAATCGAGCGCGATTTTGCTACAAAAAATTACTTCAGTTCTAAGTAAAATCGGTTTCAATTTTAGAAAATCTGTTCTCAAAATTTAAAAATTTAAATGTTCAGTTATTAAAAGACAGCGACTATCAGAGGAAGAAACATGTCTCAAGCCTCCTTCGAGGATCTTTTAAGTTTACCATCTATAACACACTCTCACGATGCCTCGAAAAATAACCCTAAATCCAAAAATGTCAATTCTCCACAAAATCTAAACAATTAAATACTTTCTTTACGTTTTTTTTTTGCAAAAAATTACTATTGTTTGCCTGGTGCAATATTTATCAACATTCTAAAGCAATCTTTTACTGGACTACTTACCACTGTCCACTTCGCGAAAAAAAAAGAATTTCATTGAACTTTTTTTGTGGAATTAAGTATTTTACATTGTGACATCAAATGACAAAATACTATTACCTCTAACACTAATTTTTTTATAACATAGAACAAATTATTTTTTAACATGAGTCGATTTCGATATTATTTTTTATTTTTCAATAGATATTTACTTAAATAATTAAAGCAAATTTGAGCGCCCCTATAGAACGAATATTTGTTGGATCTCGCGCTACATGCTCAGTCTTTGTACTTCCCCCACATTTGCGCACAAACTTTTAAAAATTAAAGGTCAAACCATCGACAACTGTAATTTAGTGATTATGAATTCTTTTTTGTTAAAGATCTTTCAAGTTTAACAAACACATTCTCATTACATATTTTCTATCACGTGCTTCGCACTCGCATAAACTTTATACTAAACACAACATTTTCTATATTATGTTTATTACTTTCTCATCTAGAGAAGGTATTAGATTTGTGTAAAATTTGACCCCTTCCGGTTTTTGTCAAATGTCCACGTATTGAGACCCCCTGAACCCGAAAAACAGATCTTTACGAATGTGTATGTATGAATGTATGTATGTATGTATGTCTGTATGTATGTATGTCTGTCTGTATGTATGTATGTATGTATGTATGTATGTATGTATGTATGTATGTATGTATGTCTGTATGTATGTGTGCATGTATGTCTGTATGTATGTATATATGTATGTATGTATGTATGTATGCATGTATGTATGTATGTATGTATGTATGTATGTATGTATGTATGTTGTGTGTATGTATGTATGTATGTACTGTAACGTGGTATAATGAACCACGTCCAAATTGAACTTGTTTCTGCGCCTAGTCAACTTTATTAGGTATACAAATTACGTGGTAAGACATACCATGGTCGAGCACAGATTCTTAGGCGCTGTCATATGAGAGAAGCCTCAATGGGAACGGCCTGTTGCCTTGAATCAATCCTGTTGAGGCCTGGGGATTGTTAATGCGCCTCGTAGATCCGTCACCAGACTGGGGGGTTATTATAAACTAAGAAAACTCACTCACTAATGCCTGAGAACTCTTTGTTTACTTTGTTCACTAGGCATTCTTGGGGCCGGTGGGCCCTAATACCATACTCCATCACACACCCGCACACTCAACAACAAAAGATTCACGACTAATTAGTCGTGAATCATTAAACCGGACACGATACCTCCAATTCACGATGACAGGAGGGAAAACACGGCCACGCGGAGCTCAACACCCGCTATCAGTATTCAAACTCTCAAAACACTAGCAGACGATATCTTCAAGCGCGCACTACTTAAATTAGGTGCGCCAGACTAAGTGCTGCATCGCGCACTCGGTGCATGTGAGGGAAGCGGCCATGTATAATGGCGAGCTACTGTATCGACTTTAAGGTGAGTGGGTAGGGAGCAGTGCAAATGTATGACAACTGAAGGACACTCTTATTTTAATGTGCCTTCACACGCCGTTGCGTAGCTTGGTTGGCAGTCTAGGCGTAATCTATGGATTAAGTGCCAACCCGGTACTCGGCATCGTCTTCATTCACTCTGTGTTCGACCACCTAACTGTACACCTCACAAATATTCTCGTCCCTCAATTGAACGATGCCACTAAATAAAATTCACTCGTGCATGGTGGAGTTGATAAAAAAATCAGACGATATTCTGCATTGGCTTGGCAGGAATCTTTGAAATACGATAGTCCAGTTTTTCTATGGAGCTGAAAGGTATGTGCTTCCCATTTCGCCTCTAAAAAACCATAAGTGCGTGTCCGGGATGCCGTGTGGTGGGGTTCGACCGAATCATATAAAATGGGATAAGTTGTAGAGAAGGGGGTTATGATTTTTGTGATTTGTACGGGTGTCTAATTTCCCTGTTGATCGCGGGGTAACGGAGTTACATCTCACTTCTGGCGACGGATCGTATATCTCATGCATAGACCGGTATATTTCCAACATGTCGCGGCAGTAGATGTAGATGTAGGGGTGAAGCCTCCAACATGGTTGCGATCGCGGTCGACTTCGGGGGTCACGCATAAAGCACCATGTCGGGCGCCCTTCCCCTTCAGGCAGAATATTAAAATAAAATTTAAAAAAATGAGTTAATATATAATAACATAAAGTAAAATAAAATGAGAGTCTAAGGTTAATGAAACTTAGAAGAAAAGGTTACAGTATGTATGTATGTATGTATGTATGTATGTATGTATGTCTGTCTGTGAGCACGATGAATTTATGAAAAAGGCAACAGATTAGATTGACCTTTGGTATACTATTTAAGTGTCTCAAATTGAAGATCTAGTTTGTTAGCCACCCATTTTAAATAAAAATTAAAAAGTGAGCACTTTTTGAAAATTTTTGAGACCACTTTTTTCAATGTTTAAAAATTCGATGTACAGTTATTAGTATTACTCGAAAATACTAACAATTTATCATAATAACTTTTTTCTATACAAAAAATTACCAGAGTTATAGAAGTTTCATAATCCAAAAAAACAAACGAAAATGAACATTTTAAGCCAAACAACGCACGATATTAAAAAAATCAAGGGGCGAAAAACGTTGGTTTTTGAAAGTCCTTCAAGATTATCATAATAACTATTTAAACTTTTACGAAAAATCGAAAATTCAAATTTTGATCGCAGAAAAAATAGTAAAACATAAAATATTCCATTTTGCGGTCAAACTATGCAAGACACGAAAAGAACTCAATACAAGAAAAATGGGTTTTTTTACAAATTCTACAAGATTGTCATAACGGCTTATTGCATTTTTTTGAAAAATCGAAAATTCACATTTTTATTGCACAAAACATAATGAAAAATCAAAAATTCCATTTTACGGACAAACTATGCAAGATACGAAGAATGATGATTGGACAAAAATTGTGCACTCAACAAATATCTACAAATTTTTTGTGGGCCACTTTTTGATATGATACATTTGAATGAATGTATGAATTTTAGTTAAATTTTGTAAGGATTTTTTATTTTAAAACATTATTTCAAAAATAAAATTCAAAAATATCTTGAAAAATTCGAAAATATTTTTAAAAATACCGAAAAAGATCTGAACAATTTGAAGACAATTTTATTTTTTAAGCATTTTTCAACAATTTTTGATGAAAAACAGTTACAAGTTTTTAGTTATTTATTAAACTCTTATAATTTTTGATTCAGAAAGTATTAGAATTGCCCGAAATTGCGAACCACAACATTAAAATTTTGAAACCAAACGAATTTAAAAATTATTTAAAACATTTCAAAATATTTCAAGAACAGTAAAAAAATAATCTTTACGTTTTTATGGCTATTTCAGGAATAACTTAGGTCAGTTTAATTTATATTTATTAAATAAAAATATTTTCAGGTATTAAAAATATACCAAGCTCTCGCTTTCAGTCACCCCGTTCTTCACCTTCCTAGAAGTGCTGGCTCACGCTGTTGGGAGGAGGTACGGCGAGAGCAGTAGTGACATTCTATATGTGGATATATATTCCAATTAGAAATGAGTCAGGCGGCTCTCACTGTTTACGTCTCTATACCCCCGAAATCAGTCCAAGGCTATTTGAAGGCTACCCCCAACACTTGTCTGAAAGTGAGGGTTTGGTGTATTTGAAAACTAAAAGATTTTCTAAAGTTAATTAAAAATTTTTCAAACTTTGTTGAAACTTTAACAAGTCCTAAACACGTTGCAGCAGATAGAAAATCAATGATAGCGAGTCTACTATATTAAAATGAATAAAGGGGGCACGTGAACCTGGTATTCTAGAAACACCGTTCGAGACACCACTCCCTGGTGCCACTCAGTCCTCGGCACTGTTGTTATGGAGGTAGGGAATCAATGATAACAAGTCTGATATATAAAAATGAATCAAGCATAAATTTATTATAGAAAATTTCGCATTTTCGATACAGTTTCAACAAGCTCAAAAACACTGATCAGAATTCATTCGTTAAAGCCGAAAAAGCTTTAACAGAAAGAAATTTCAAATTAAGAAATAGCAGTTGCTAATGTTTTGACCTTCAGTTTAAAAAGTTGCATATTTTTCTAATCGAACTAATTGTGTAAAGAATTGTGGTTTACAGGTGTTCTATTTGAAAAGATCTTGTGACTGTTTGTTGGGTGCCCAATGGCGTGTCCGCGATTTCTTGCGGGGTCAATTCATGTACATCAACGGTGTACATGTTTATTTTCACTCGCTGGATCACCACACTAGGATTTTTATATATTCCACGAAGAATCGTTGCCTTTCTTGTTTTTTCCAATATTGCATAAACGTCACCATTGGACGCTGATAGTACAATTTGTTCTTCCGTGGGCAAAGGTTTATGGACATTATTTATTGGTCGCAATTGAATTTCAGTTTTATCAGAAGGAAAAGTGTATCTTCGAAGTTCGAATATCCGGCTTGGATTCTTTTTGGGAATCAGTCGAAGAAATCTAAGTTCTGTAATATGAACTCCAAGTAGGTGAGTAAGAGTTTGGCTGCCACGTGGCGACCTGGACCTGGCACGAATATGCCTGGGGGAAGGTCTAGCCAGAGGAAGAGTCCATTCTGAAGAATGTGTTGTGGCAGGAGAAAAAGTCTTTTCATGAGAATGAGATCCGATAGGTTGAATAGCCTTTCCTGAAGAATTTATTTCAGGAGGAATAGAAGATCTGTGACGAGAAACACAACGAATGGGTTCGCCGTTAGGTAAACAGTCAAATTGTGAGCTCCATTCTGCAACAAGAAACATACAAAAGTAACATCAAAATGTAAAACATGTAAGTAGTCTGGCAAAGATTAACAAATATAATTTTAGGTTATCATCAGCCAAATTTTTTCGCGAAATCTTGCAAAAGTTATAAGAATAACTTCGACAATGAAGAAGATTTTGCAACAAAATTGATGAATTTTCAACATAAAAAATACCCATTTTAAAGCAAAAGAAAATAGTTTGAATGCTTTATATGTATCATAATTTAATTAAACTTTTTAACCATTAACAATAAAAGAACGTTTAAAGAGTGATACAGATACCAATACCAATACCTATAAAAATAGCAATACAAAAACCAATACCAATATCATGAAAGTGTTAAATTCAACCAAAATAGTCAACGAACTTAAAACCTATTACCAATACCAATACCACTAACAATACCAATACCAATACCAATGCTAATACCAATACTAAAACCAACAGCAATACCAATACCAATACTAATACCAAGAACATTACCAATACCAATACCAATACAAATACCAAAACCAAAATTAATACCATCACAATACCAATACCAATACTAATACTCACACTTTACTTGAGTGCAGGTTCAACTGCATGGTTAAAAATTTATTTTTTTTTGTTCAAAATTTGTCACATTAGTTAAAATTTGAAACATTTTGTTAAAGATTCGTTTTTAAGCAAGGAAATTATTTTTCTTTTGGTAAAAAGTTCATCCTTTTCTTAGGAAGATAAAATATTGATTTAAAAATTGAATAATTTTTTATCAAAGTGTTCGCAAATTTCAAAATAGGGATTTTGTAGTAACCCAGAATAGAGCGACTTTTTAATTTTAATCCGTAATTGCTTTGGACATACAGGTTGGAAAAATATAATTATAATTATAAATTTATTATATTATTATACTCACCAATAAAATTGAGGATAACGGCCAAGGATAATAGAAGAATATGAAACAACCTCATTTTTTCTAACGAGAGGAAAAATTGATTCACGTAATAATGAAAAATTTGACTAATCAGTATTTTTGCTAGTTTGTACGATTGTAAAATACACTTATCAGATAAATGTTCTCTTAGAGATAATTATTCGCGCAAAGCTTCTTCTGCTGCAATATTTGCAATCGATTTAAGCCTAACTCAAGGAAAAAATATAGTTACATTGTTTTTTAATGCTTATACCAGAATTGCCATAATTGTTTAGGTTTTAAACAGAAATCCCGTCTTATTTAAAACTTTTAAAAAGCCATATAAGTTTTATAAAATATGCTGAAGAATCTGAAAGATAAATTTGATCCTTGTGAGCCATCGATGCTCGAGAAAATTTTTAATTACTATCGTAATATTTTTAAAATACATGTTTTTTTTATAAAAATTAGTTTATATATTGATCGCTTTTTTAAAAAAAAAAGTTGACTGTCTTACAAAATTTCTTGTCAGAATGAAATAAAATATCTCGGCAATGGCCGTTTTAATTGATACCTTGCGAGTTAATAACAAGCGGTAATTATTTAAACAAATAATAATTGATTTAGCATTTGTTAAAAAAATTGTTGAAATAAAGCTGTCTATTTCTTAAAATAATTACCAATGGTTTAAAGAATTTTATTATAATATAATATTCTTTGTTTATATTTAATAGGATGGACCAAATTTTTCACTCTTTCTAGTTTTTTGACGTTTCAAAAAAGATGGAATCTTCAGAAGAAGAAAAAACCTTAAGACATGTTTAAAAGTATTGACAATATAAAAAAACAATTTTAAGCCTAAAGAGATTTAAAATGAATCGGAAACGAAATGTTGATTTTTGAATATTTCGAACTTAAAATTCTTCTTAAAAAAAAGAATAATAAATTTCTTATGATTCCATGTTACATTTTCAATCATTCTTTTATTTTTAAACATTAATTTCAGAAATGAAATTCACAGATATTCCGAAACTTTCGAAAAGATTTTTGTTTTTTATTTGTTTACGTTATTTTTACATATTTTTTATTTATAAATTTTTTTTGAAATTTATTGTGAATATCCAAATCTATTTAAAAGATGTTAGGAAGTTTTAAAACAATATTTTAACACTGAAAGATTTTTGAAAAATAGGAAAACGTTTTCAAATTCCTTCTAAACTTACGCAAGTCCTGAGTAACCCTTAAACTGACTCTAGTTCTGCTTTAAATTTGGTGAAATTAACTACTTTGTAACAAATTCACTGTTTTGGTTGAAGATTCACAATGTTAGTTCAAGATTTATTTCAAAATTCAAGAAATTTAAATTAGATTAAAATCTATATTAAAAACCTTATTTAACGTCTAATCATCAAATTGATGCAAAAAAAATTTCAAACAAGAATTTCTGACAAAAAAAAGGACAAAAAAAGAGGAAAAAAATTAGTAGACCTACTTGGTGTAAGGATAATTTTTTTCGTTGAAGAATCATCATTTAAATAAATAATTCTTGTTCCTGGTTAAAAAATTAATTATATTGTTGCAAATTAATATTTAAACAAAACCAGACAAGACACGAAACAATTTTAAGAAGCAAAATTATTCATTTAAAAAAATACATATTTACTACAAAACCATTTTTTATGAGAGGCATATCGTTTTTTCTGTAACCATATTGAATGTTATTGACAAGGAAAAATTTTATTTCAATGAAAAACCTTTGCGAAATATAACAAACAGCTAGAAATAAAAACTATTTATTTAAAAATTTCTGATAATTTGTTTAACACACTTTTTTGGTATAAAGAATATGTAATATGTCTATGTTTTTAAGGAAATTTAAATAGAATTATTATAACGAATAATATTTGTTCTTTATTTTGGAATTATTAACAAATATACATATTTAATTTATAAATTTTACATTGAGGATACAGTTTAATCGAGCGCGAGACAAGTTATGAGAACGTATTCTTTCTTTCAGTCCAGTCTAAAGTTGCGTACTGAGCCCAGGCTTCTCTCCCTCTTTGCGGAGAACCGTCGCATGAGAGGAAATGGTGGGAGAGCTTCGTATGTGCCCGACATGCATGCGCTCTCCCACCACTTCGCCCATGCTGTGGTTCTCCCCTACGAGAGAGCCGAGCCTGGGCTCAGTGCGCAGCGTCCGACTGGTTTCGCCCGCTCTCGGGCCAGATCGGATGAAAAAATGCAGAGCATTAACTTAAACACGTGCTAAACTAAACCGCTTTGTGAATGGGTCATGAGTGCCTAATGGAGTTTCCGCTATTTCTTGTGGGCTCAATTCATTAACCACCCCGGTGTGCATATTTATTTTCGCCCGCTTTTCTATCTTCCCACAAGGTGTATATATTCCACGTAAAATCATTTGCTTGCTTGTTTTGTTCAATATTGCATAGACATCACCATTGGACGTTGATAATACAATTGTTTCTCCGGTTGGCACGGGCTTGCGGACTTCATTTATTGTTCGCAATTGGATTTCTGGACTATTAGAAGGAAAGGTGTATCTTCGAATTTCGAAAATCTGATTTGGATTACTGTGGGGAATAAATCGAACAAATCTCAGTTCTTCAAACGTGAATCCAAGTACGCGGTCAAATTTTTGCGGAGGAGACCTGTCGGTCGGCAGGTGAATTCAATATGGCAGGAGCATGTGGTCTGTCAAGAAGACCAGTCCTTTCCGTAGAATTCCCGTGAGAAGAAGAGGGTCCGGAGCGAGAAACATTAGGAATAGGATCGCCATTCGGTAAGCAATCGAATTGTGAACTCAAATCTGCAACGAGAATTAAATTTTGTTATACTATAAATTTCTTGATACTCATTCAATTAGCAAGTTAGTAGAATTAGGTGGATTTAAACATAATATCTTTATTTTCTATATTTTTTTTATCACGTGTCACACAATGATCCGCTCATCATCACTTCATTAAAATGCAATCTGCGCATGTTTGGATAGCAGCTAAGTTCAAGCATGCGTAGATCTTTTGGGATCACGTTTTTGAGGAAACTCTGTTTTTGACTTTTTGGAAGAGGTTAATCAAAATATTTTAATAAAAATAAGTTGAACGAAGAATTTTATTAGCTCGAACCATTCAGTCTGGCATCCGTAAAAGGGTTGTCGGTGCTGAGTATCTTTTGAGAACTGATACCCTTCAATATTTTTGATAAATGGTGAAAAAAATGGTAAAATATTAGTTTTTTGAAAATTGTCTCATTCCGGTTTATCCTATGTGCCAAGCACTTATACAAGGATTAAAGTGCCTAAAAAATGCCTAAAAAAATGATGCCTAAAAAAATGACTTAATTTTGAGTTGATCTAAAAAGAAAACAATGCTCTGCTTATAATAGAATAAAAAACACCATTATTCAAAAATATTGAAAGGTTTCAGTTCTCATAAGATGCTCAGCACCTGCAACTCTTTTTCGGATTGCAGACAGAATGGTTCGTTTATTAAAATATGTTAATTAAATTCTTCAAAAAAAAAAAGCAAAGAAAGAGTTGTCTCAAGACGGCTCAAGCATTTTTCTTTTTAGGCTTGAAATGATTGTGGGGAATCCGAGAAGTATATTCCGAATAAAACTGACATGTGCAATCCCTTTTGCGTTGAAGTCAATCGTGGAAAACCGTGTCTTATTACAGTATTATTTCTCCTATCCTGAATTAACTATATGGTTACAGATTAAGCTATTTGGTTGAAAATTTAATTATTTTGTTGAAAAATTAACTGTTGTGTTAAAAAATTATCTTTTTTGCTCCAAAATTCAACTGCTTTGTTGAAAATTAATAGCCTTCATAGAGAATTTAACTATGTGGTTACCTAGCAGGACCACATATAGAAAAGTAGACTTAGGCAATAATTTTGTGCACTATTATTTAGAGCTCATTAGAGGCTAGTTTCATTGCCCATTGAAAAATTTAATGATCTGCAATTAAAACAAAAATATGTGTTCTTGCGAGATGTTAATTTTAAAGCAAAAATATTTTCGATCAATCAACAAAAGACGCGTTTTTAACAAAATTGTAAAATTCTTAATCAAGAAGATAAATTTCTTTTACTGAGAAGATCAGTTTGATATAAAATAGTTTAAAAAAAAATTCTGAATTTTTCGTCAAATAGTGATATTTTTAACAAGACTGAAATAGTTACATTTCCAAATGAAAAAATTTAGTTCCAAACAAAAATAAAAATGAGTTTTCATTTAATACATAGTTTTCTTATTAAGCAGTTAAATTTTAAAGTAAAAATGACAATTTACACCCAAAATATGTTATTTTTAAATCACCAACTTTTAAATTTAACTACTAAAGACAAAACTTTAACGAAATATATCAATTTTTAACCATGTAGAATAATTATCACCTGAAAAGGACAGTTTTTCAAGTAAATACATGAAATTTTGACTAGCAATTTAAATATAATGTTAAAATAGATATTTTTTGTTAAAATTAGTTAGTTATTAGTTAATGAGTAACAAAAGAAATTTTTATAAATGCAGTTTAAGTTTGAGGAAAAAATTAGAATTCTTAAACAAAACAAGTTAATTTAAAATAAAAAACAGTTAACAACCGCATTTGTCAAAAAATCATCTTCTTGGCTGAAAATTCAACTATGGCGTATGGAATTGACGTTCTAAAATAAATCTTATTGCTATCAGTAAAAATATAAAATCTACAAGGACTATTTTGGTGCCTTATAGTGATGAATGGTTCAGTCGTATTTTCAAGTTGATTAGTCATAATTTTTCTCTGTGAATTTAGTGACAAAAAACGGATTTTTGTTTAAGAAGAAATTTTAGGTTCTGTGGTGTTAAACTTGTGTGGTTTTGAGTGGCATGGACATAGTGACGTTTCATTCTGATTATATCCTAGTGGGCAAAAAAATGAAGGCTGTCCTAGAGATCTCTGATTACAAATAGATCTGACAGATACTGTAGAGTTTGACTGAATAAAAGATTACAAGTAGGTTGCCCATAAAAAATGGGTCTTCTCTTGGCCTCATTCAGAAGTCCAGCCCTTAAGCGATATGGAGTTAAGTGTTCATATTTGGGCAAGTCATAGATGAAGCGAATGCATGCATTAAGTGCTCGCGCGTGTTTTAAATTAAGTTCCTCCGTGATATCATCGTATAAAATACTCCCGTAATCAAAGTAAGGAAGAATTAGGCTTTTTAACAGAAGAATCCTGGCAGCCGTCGGCGAGGATTCCTTGTTTCTTTTAAGCTGTTGCAACACCGTGAAAATCGTCCTCGAAGTGCCCACTGCCTGCTTATTCCAGGAAAGAGTGCAGTTAAGCAAATAGTCTAAATCCCTTACAACTTGAACAAATTTAATTTTAAGGCCATCAATTTTGAGAAAAGGGAAGTTCCTTAAAGTTGACTTGATAATAATTGCTTCATTCTTGGTCGGATTCAGTGCCAGTTTGTAATTGTGAGTCCATTGGACCACTTAGCGGATGTCCTCCTGGACCAATTCCAACATAAAATGAAAAATGAAAGAAACTGTGCTAAAATAGAGCCCTGTGGGACTCCACTCGTAATATTAGCCCATTGAGATAGTTTGCCTTTGCTATTGACCACTTGCATGGATTTATTTGATAAGTATGATTCAAACCATATAATTACAGTATTGGACAGATACAAGGTTCTAAGTTTGCGTAAAAGAAGTTTGTGATTAACAAAATCAAATGCTTTGAAAAAATCTCAAATAAAACCACTATCCTTCTCTTCTTCCTATTAATAGCGATTTTAAAGTCAGTTGCCACCTTTAGAGAAACAGCTACTGTGCTGTGTTTCGCCCGAAAGTGGTAGTGGTGGTCATTGATGTGAGCCAAAAAAACTCTCTGTGCCCCATCTTCTTTGCGAGAGAAAAGGGGTATTTGATCCTTTTTTCCCGTCTAAGTTTAAGGGCTGCGCTATAGGTTAGTCGATTCGTTTTAGTGAGAGACTCTCTGATAAAAAGTGTCTGGTCACTACTCCATCCCAATAATTTAGTAGATATTCGCCTGATTTTTCATTTCTCATTTATGTTAGCGCATGTTGATTTCTAGTTAACTTTGACTACCACGATAGGTGGAAGCGAAGCATGCGGAGCGTTGGCAGCCGAAGGCCCAAGTTTTTTAGATATTAAAGATGCACGCCTTTTCGATTGGCACCTCTAAGATCGCTGCAATTTGGCAAAAGGTAGTTGTAAGATCCACCGATTATTTAACAGGCACTTTGGGCTCAAGGACAACACTTGAGTCTTTAGCAGCTTATTCTCCCTTTCCATGGATTTTACGGTGCCTTGAAGGTGGATAATATCAGTTAAATTTGAAGACGTAGATTCCTCTAACACAGTTATGCCATTTCCTTGGATTCAAAAGCATCAAGCTTTTCCGGGATTTTATAAAATGAGACATATTGTCCTTTTGCTATAGCCATGAGAATCGCAGTTTCAAGAGCAGGGTCCAATGTAGGTGTAGACGGTCCTAGGTTTGTTTCTTCAACAGGTGGTTCTCGTGAGTTTCTACGCCGAGAGCTGACATTTCTATTTGTCAAGTTGCATTTGGAACAATTCCAAGATATTTGCATGCTTCTGATTTCTTAAACGTCCTCCAATTGTTTTGGCAATTCAAATGGCACAAACGACATAGGCACCGAGCACTCTAAGCCAAACCAGACACCAAAAACAGCTCACCGCACCTAAACAACGTTTCAAGGTTGCCACGTAATGCAATTAACCATCGACATGAAAAAATATAAAACCTTGCACACAATTATTGACTTTAAAATGTATTAATGGCCATCCTCCAAAGTTTTATTGGCTCTCTAAGAAACATAAGGCCGACTGTCTCTTGCGACCTACCGCATCCTTTGTTGGATCTCCATTATATTATATCTCGAGGTTTATGTTACAGACTTATGAAGCCAAGTATCGCCAATTTAAGTTGCTGTATCTGGTCCCTTTTTAGACCAAATGGAATGTGTAGTTCTTTTACATGATCTACAGTGTAATCCTCTGTTTTTCTATCGTTATGTCGATAATAACTTGCCTTCCTCGACATGAAATTCAGTCCTTCAGAAAGCTTTTTAAACTTACCATAATATATTACAGGTTACCATTACATACCAACACGAAAAAAACTAATAGAGTCCTAGATGTCACAATTAATAACTGCAAAGAACAAATCTGCACAAACCGGTTCCATAAGTTGACATGTTCTGGTAGATATACAAACTTAAAGTCAATTACATAACCCCACCCTTCACACCCTTCACGCTTTGTTGACAGATGTATAAAAATTTGTCATGTGTCTTTTCATCAATTAAGTCTTTAAATCTGGAAACTAGAGACTTAAAGTTGCGTAAATCAACAGTTTTACTTTATAATCGACAAACCTTTAGAATTTTCCAAAAAGTAGACGGCAAACATAACGTTCTAATCTTTGATCATCATCATCATCTTTAAACCGGTCAAAGATCAATTTAACCTAGTCAGAAATCAAAACAACCCTATTAGATCTAAACGCAGCAAAATATCTTTTTATCAGAAACGAAATTTATAGTCTACAAAAAGGATAGACACTATTCAACTCCAGGATCTGACAATGGCATATACTAAGCACATTAAATGTCGGGTCTTTGGAAAAAATTAGCTTCTATCCTATCTCTTTTCAAGCTAATTGATTTGTGTATTGATTCTTTATACTTACTTTCTGCACTACCATTCTCTGTACACTAGAACTCCACAGGTACGTGCTACAAACAAACACGCGCTCCACAGTTACGAGCATCCCGGCTGCAAAGGAGAGAGCGTACGCGTAGTAGCCCTGTGTGTGCTCTATCGAATTTAGAACAAAGAACGAGTTTCTTTATTTTCACGACCTTGAAACGTACACCTTCTAGAATTTCAGAGTTGGATGGGCCTCCATCTCTACTGCGAGTCGTCAAAATGCGTTCCAAATGCGTATGTGCCGAAAAGCGGTTACATTTAAAATCAATAAATACTATCAGTCAGAAAGGTTAGCAGATGGGACTTCAGGAGCATTTGACTTTTTGGCAAAAATAATCGAAACGAAAAGAAAATATCCAAAAAGCTGTGTGCATTCCCAGGCCGTCATGCTAAAATACTCAATTTTAACCAACGCAAGCTGCTCGCTCTTCGGGATTCTTTTTTTGATTGGTTAGCTACTGACGCGAGCGTGACCGTATATCCTGTACAGGGACCGTGGTAAGAAGTAAAGGAATTACGAAATTTGAAAGAAGCTTGTATAGGAGACCTTAAATATGGGGGGAACTATAGGGCAGATTAATTCGTACAAATTTTCATCTTCATACATTTCGAACAATGTAATTAAAATTGCAGATAAGTTATTTTATTATACTTACCAATAGAATTGACGATAACCGCCAAAAATAGGGTATGAACAATTTTCATTTTTTCTAATCAAAGGAAAAATTGAATAATGTACTAAGGGAGAATTTAACTAATTAATATTCTAGTGACTCTTTGGATTTTATAATACATATTATCCCGCAGTTGTCATCTCATAAATAATTAGAAACGTGTATTTTGCTCTTCTGAGATATTTGCATTTGATAAGTTTCAGTTTCAAGCAAAAAATTTACCTTCGTTATTCGTTCAAGTTGATATCACTGTTTTTACAATGATTTAGGTTTGACCGAAATCCAATCTTATTTGGGTAATTCAAAAATATGAAAAAATAATAAAAATGCAGACTTCATTTAAGTACGGAAATTTTTCTTTATTGTTGTAAAAATATACAATTAAATACTGTGCAATTTGTAACTAAATTCATCAATTGAAATTATCTTCGTAATTTCTAAAGCACAGGAAATTGAATTTTCAACCAAAAGTATAAAGTTTTAACTATGAAGAATAACTTTATACGAAAAAGATTCATTTTAAACCAAAAAAAGAATAGTTACATTTTTATTTTTAAAAATAAATAATTTCTAACTGAATCAAATTATTTTCAACAGCATAGCGAAATTTTTGTCTAAAAAGATGGATATGGAACAAAAATTTAATTTTAACCAAAGGAGTCTAACATTCAACAAATGCGGGGGAAATTAAAAAGACCAATTTTCGATAAAAAAAGATGAATCCCGAACCTAAAAAGATTAATTTTAAATATGAAATATAATGCTTGATATTTACATCAAAAAATATTTCCATGAATCTTAAACAAATTCTTATTCTGTGAGGGTTTTTCGTAGGTAGAATTTGCATTTTTAACAGTTTAAAATTCATCTTTTAAAAACTAAAGAGTATTGAGCTTGATGAAAAATTAAATTTTTAATAGTTAAAAATGAAAGGAACTTGAAAATAAGAGAAAATTGTAAATCAATTTTTTTACTTTCGAGGATATAAACTTCGATATTCGATTTGATAAATAAACATTTCAATCCATAAACACAATATTTTTCTTGCTTTTTTTATCACTTCAAATAGTAGATACGAAAAAGTATCTTACTAATATTAATTTTATATTTTATTTTAAAAATTTCGTGATTCAAACTGCAGTTGGGCAATTTTTTAAACAATTTTTAAAAACAATGGAACAATATCGCTTTTTTATGAAAGTGATTTGATTAGTCTAATCAACTCAAAATTTTTTCGAGTTACTCTTTTCAATGATTGACGATATCTTTTTGGTTTCTTTGACAATTCAACTACTTGGTTGAAGATTTATGAATTTTGATGCAAAGTCGTCCTTTTGGCGAAAAATTAATCTTCATGGTTTCAAATTTATCTTTTTGATTGGAAATAATTTTATGTGTTTAAAACACAATATTCTAAACTGAAAATTCACGATTGAGAATTAAATCTTTGAATGTAAAAGGGCTTTAATAAAAAGAAATCCAGAAAAACAAAAAGACAGCTCTCTATGTTTAGAACTTTAATTTTAAAAGGTTTATGCTAATAGATGGATGCGAAGCACGTAATAAGAATGTGTTCGAACCACGCACATATTTTTCAAATTGAATTAATTATTTAAATACATGGCGTTTACACAAGTGTTAGTGTAAACCATCTTCTGATTGGATCCTGACTGCCCAATGGAGTTTCTGCGATCTCTTGTGCGTTCATTTCTTTAACCACACCGGTGTGCATATTTATTTTCACCCGCTTCTCCACCTTTCCAGCAGGTGTATATATTCCACGTAAAAGCGTTTCTTTTCTCGTTTTTTCCAATATTGCATACACGTAACCATTAGACGTTGCTAACACAATTTGTTCTTCGATTGGCACTGGCTTGTGGACACTCTTCATTGTTCTCAATTGAATTTCTCGATTATTGCGAGGAAAGGTGTATTTTTGAAATTCGAATGTACTGTTTGGATTTATGTGGGGAGTAAGCCGAACAAATCTAAGTTGATCATAGTTATATCCAAGTACGCGATAAAATTTTCGGCAGAGTTGAGGAGACCTGGACCAGGAGGAAAGCGATGAATCCGCAGAAAGAGGTGAAATAGCAGAAGGAGGTGAAATAGCAGGAGCATGTTGTGTGGCAAGAGGAACAGTCCTTTGTAAAGAACGAGTTCTTTTAAGTGAAGGAGTCCTTTCTGGCGAATTTCTGTCAGAAGCAGAAGCAGAACGTTTGCAACAAGGACCAGCCGCAACAGTGTTGTCAGTAGGCAGGTTCTCGGATTGTGAACTGAACTCTGGAACAAGAATAAAGTTGTTAGCAATTCATTGCTGCTCATTGAATCGGTAAGTTAGCACGGCCAATCGAATCAATAGAATACCTTTACTAATTAATTTAGTAACCTGAGGCCCGGTTCCAGCAGCTTCGGTTAAAAAGTTAATTCTCAGTTAAAGCTAGTTACGCGCTCCACCACTTTTTAACTGTCAGTTAAATAGCGTTGACCACTGTTAAATCTAACCGGTCAAGAAATTACTAATAAAGCATTCCTTGGAACGTTCCTCGGACGTCCTCTGTCAGTCCAAACAACGTCTCTAAGACGTCCAACGTCCTAAATACGTCTTAAAGACATGGACGTTCTCGTGACATCTTTCGTACTGACATTACACGCTTTAAAAGCATCCCTAGGATTTCTAAAAGACATGTTCCGAAAGACGTCTTAGGAATGTCCCGAGAGTACGCTTGACCGAAGAAATTTTCTAGGTTATCCACTATCTTGATCACTGATTTTTTATCATGCATATGTGATCATCCGCGAAAAAAGGGGCCTAATGTGTGAAAGCTGAATTCTAGAAGACGGGCGATCGTAGAAGGCTTTGCAAGTCAGCTTGCCGACGATTAACTGTGAGCTCTCCCACATCGATAGTGCTTGTCGGCGATAGATTCTCCTCCTACACTGCTCAATGGAAGAATGATCGGTGTATTCGCCGACGCAATTCTTCTTACTGCGCATGTATCGTTTAGCGCGGGCTTATTTAAAAGTAATAAATTGTTTTTTTTTCTCTTTTGATTTTAAATCGTACACATTAAAAACTCTCGGGTCGGTTTTGTTGTAGATACTTTCAATATGGTCTTCCATCTCGCTCGGAGTCGGGATTCAAAACTCGTTGACTGTTCTTGCCGTAAAACCATAAAAACAATTGTACTAATTGGCAGTACAAACTGAAAATAAAATATGTGAATTTTTAGTTTAAAAATGTCATTTTTAACCAATAATTATCGCACTTTCAAAGAAAATACTCGAATTTCGAATTATAATGGAAATTTTCAACAAAAAATAGTAGATTACCTTCATTATTATAATTTTTTATAAAGCGTCTTAGAAATTACTGTTTCATTCTATAACATTATCAGGATATTCACTCGACAGAAAAAAAAGTAAAATTCGCAAAAATTTATTTTAATTCATGACCTTCATTGTAAACATACCTCAACACATCAGAGGAAAACTTTAAAAAATAAATAAATTTTGAACCAAATACTTACATTTTCCAATTAAAAATATTAATTATTTCCCAAAATGAATCAGTCAAACTTTCAGCTGAAACCTTATTATAAAAAATTTAACTATTTGTTGAAAATTCAGTTAATCTTTTGTTTAAAACAAGTTTTTTAAAATAAAAAGTTCACATATTTCATGTTTAGTTAAAAACTTATCATTTTTAAGTAACAATTTCACTATTTAGTTGGAGTTTTAATATTTTTAAAAATTATTCCATTAATATTAAATATTGCTAAATTAATAATTACTTAAAATTTAATAAAATAAAGGATTTTCACATGTATAATATTTTAGTTTAACATTGCATCATACGTAATTTTTTTCATCATATTACAAAAATAGCGCTATTCGGGTGGTTGGAGCTACCCATTTGTTTTTTTTTAGATTTTTCAAGGTGGCTCAAAGCACCCGGCCATTTTTTTTGCCCAAATGAAATCCACCTCTATAATGGCAAAAAAATTCAGCTTTTTTTTAATTTCAAAAAATCAATGATGCAGGTGGGTAGATATTGAGGTTCGTTTTCCAATAGTATAACAACTTCTTGATATCTTGATCCAGTGAGATTTTCTAGTTAAAAAACAAAACACGGCTTAAACCATCCGACTCAACCCTATATATAATAATAAAATTTGAAATTAATTAATATTAACTTCATTAAATTAAAATTTACCTTTTAACTACAATTTGACGTCACAAGAGATAAAGGTAAATAATTAATTTTAAATAAGCATGCGCTCAACGACAGATGCGCATTGAGAAGAAGCATTGCGTCAGCGAATTATAAGTTATCGCGACAAAAACCGGTAATTCACTCATTTCTTACGGAAAACATGGGTTTTAGAGTCAGATATTTTATTTAAATAGTAAATTGGGTCTTTTGTTGACATTTTTTGTGACTTTTTACACGTAAAATATGTATAATATATAATTATAATAAAAAATTACTGAAGTTTAGAGAGCAGCAGACGACAAAACTCTTAAAACTGAGAAATTTTGGGCGGGTAATTTGAATTACTATTAGGGAAATTTATGTCAATTACTTAAAGAATAAGACTAAAATTAATGTTATTGTTTATAAAAAACTAAGATAAGCCAACATTTTTCACCTTTTCGGAAAATTTTCAATCTTCATTGATAAACATTCCATCTGGTAACTTTTCATTAAATAATAAATAAACTTTTCGTTTAGCGGTTTTTGTTTGCGGTTGGAAGTAAAATAGTCAAACAGTTCACAAACAGTAAAAAACAGCTTTTTGTAAACGGTTTATTACAACTTTGTCTTTTCATTTTTTTTGTCAATTGCGCCATTCTTCAACAAATTTAATGCCCTTATTTTTACTTTTATTTTAAGTTTAAAATTTTATTAATTATTATTTATTATTATTTTCATAATAACTTTTTGTCTTACCTTGTGTGACTTTTCAAAAAAAATTTTATTATTATTTTTTTTAATGGCACTTCTTACGATTAAAACAAAAACTGCGTGACCTACTATAAAATTACGGGGGGAAAATTCGCAGTTTTTTTAAGAGTAGAACTTTTACTTTTTTTAATTCGTAGCTTGTGTCGTTTGTCCAAAATTTTTAGTTAAAAAAATTTGCTATGCGAGCCCAAGTTTGTTTGTTTTTTCTCCGACCTCAGTTTATTGTGGTTTTTTTAAATATTCATAACATTCATTATTTACATCAATAACAAATAAACAGTTTGCAGTAGATTGCAGGCTTCAGATTGTTTTTTTTAATCTTTAGTCCGAAAGTCGCCATATTGAATGAGTAATCGTTAATTATAAGAATTTTTTTGTCGCAATTTTTAGCTGTACTAGTAATAGGAAAAATAGGAAAAAAATCTACAGTGCTATCGGCCATTTGTCCTGGGTGCCGTTTTTGCATTAAGACCCGTTGAGACCTATTAACTATCAAGTTAAAAATACATTTATTATAGTTTCAGATTAATCAATTTCCTTTAAAAAATTTGTTCCTTGATAAGTCGGATTTTTAAGTCACATTAAGAAATCCTCCAGCATACATTTAATTTGAATTTGTACTTATTTGGGCCGAACACAAATAAAGTTAAGAAGGAAATATACATTGGAATACAATGCAGATCAGATTAAAAAACTTTGATTTGCGTATCGGTTAAAAAAATAAAAATTATGGATACAACATATTAATATACTCACCAATAGAATTGAGGATAATTGTCAAGAATAAAATAAGCACATGAAGAATCCTCATCTTTTGTGACACAGAGGAAAAAGTGATTCATGTGCGAATAAAGAATTTGACAAGTAATATTCCACTGTTTTTACAGATTTCGTAATATATACATGTACAGTCGTCACCTAAAGATAAATTTTAGGCGTCAAGCTTACTCTTCGGAGATATTTACATTTCATAAGAGTAAGCTTCAAGGAAACATATTCTGTGGTGCAATGCCTTAAATCTGATATCTCAATCAATTTAATGGTTTAATTTTTATAAAGAAATCCGTTCTTATTCAACACTTTAAAAATGTAATATTAGTTTAATAATGCAGATTTCTGCTGAGAGAACATTGAACTATCGGATCTTTAAGCTTATCTACTTTCTGCAGCATCTTTCTAGATGCATTTTCTTAAAACGAATCTAGATGGTAGTTTTTTGCAATGAGTTGAACCTCTTTGGCCGCAACAAAGCTTTTTCTTGACCTACGAGATGGAATTTTCAACTAAAATGATTAAGCTTTAATAGATAAATGCTTTATAATTAACTGAAATAAAACCGAGTAGGAAAAAAAATTTGGGATGTCCTAGAGACGTCTTTGGGACATTTCTGAGACGTCTTTCATAACATGTCGTTTAAACATTCTAGGGATGCTTTTAAGACGTCTAATGTCAGTACGAAAGATGTCTCAAGAACTTCCATGTCTTTTAGACGTCTTTGGGACATCTTAAGGACATTGGAAATCTTAGAGACGTTGATTAGACTGACATATGACGTCCTAGGAACGTCCCAAGGACGTTTTTGGGATATTTACAGTTTTATGCCCACTAGGAAGGTTTCCATCCATCAATATTTGACAAGGCCGGACAAGAATGTGCAGAGAATGCTAAACGATAGAGCTACAAAAGTGGGGAGTAAAGGAAGAGTAGCGAAGGAAGAGTATCGGAAAATAAAAATTGAGAAGAAAATTTTTATATAGGCCGAGGAGAAGGAGTTGTTGAGGAAAGTACAGAAGAATTTGTTTCGTAGAAAGTAGGGCAGTAGGAGTAAAGTAGGGTTGTTGAGGGTTGTTGGTTATCACGATTTATGAAGGTATATTCAGGAATTTGATGTGGTCGGATTGGTAGAGATGTGGGTAGAAAGCAAGTAATAGGAGAGAGTAGAGTTAAAGTTTCCAATGGGTGAAGGCTACAGGAGCGGTCAGAGTAAAGAGGACAGGATTGTCTAGGGGGGAGGGGGTTATAACAGGGGTTAAAGATAAATTAGAGAAAGAAGTTCATCAAAAGAGAGAGGTGGAGGGCGTTAAAATTAGGGCAGTAAAGATAGGAGAGGTTACGTATAGGTTTGCGACTGTATGCAATAAGGATAAGATGGAAAAGTTTTTAAGAAAGGGCGAAAGACTTACCAGGAGAGAGAGAAAGGATGGTTAAGTGGTACAGGGGGGCGCTTTAACGCCTTAGTTGGGCCGAACGTACAGCGAAGAGAAGAGCTTTGTAAGGAAACCAAAGCATAAAATAATAAATAAAGGGGGAGGGGATACTAAGAGACTAGATGGAGGATAGATGATGGGTGGTGGCAAATAGCACGGAAGAGGAAGAATACGCGTATATGAGTGAGATGGGAGTATCGGTGATAGACTATGTGATCATGCATATGCAAAGGCGGGATGTGACATAAAAATTCGCAGTAGAAAGGAGTGTGAAATCAAATTATCATTAAGTTCGTGGATAAAAAAGAGGGTGGCAGAAGGCAAGGTGGGTGATAGCATTTGAAACTTTTTGTTGATGGTTCTTTTCATAATTTTAACTTGAAATCCTGTGATGATAAGGGTATTGTGAAGAAAACACTCCTATGCCGTAAAAAACTAGTTAAAAATGCTATTTATTGTTAAAAACAATTTAAAATAGGTTAAAAAATAATTAATAACTCAGCTAGTTGTACAACCACGATTATTC
>JAAAKG020145002.1:0-10983 GCA_010014905.2 Druon quercuslanigerum
TATATATATATATATATATATATATATATATATATATATATATATATATATATAAATCTTATTATGATTCAATGTCTACGAGAAAATGCTACAGCCTTGAAAAATATTTTGTACAAGTTAAAAAATATCGGCAATATTATTTCTACCATCGGAATAACATGAAAAAACGGAAAGGCCCTAACAAACTTGATAATTCCATCACCTGGAAAAATGTACATAATGCATAATAATGCTGATATTAATTAATTCTTGGACCAAATTCTTCAAGTATAAAGATTTTTAAAATTATTTTAAACATCTTTTTGATTTTACAGGAAAGGAAAGTTATGGGACTTTATAAAGTCTAACTACAAACCAAATAAAGAATCCTACTCGTGTAAAAAAGGTCACACACGATCTTTCAGCTGCGATGCAGTGATTCAGCCTAACCATGAAATAGAGTGCAATAATTCCCAGTGTTCAAAAGAGAAGCAAAAGTGCCAAAACTTGGAGCCTGATAGAGAAGATGCAAAAATCAAAAACGAAATTAATTTCGAAATCAACATTTCAGTTAATTCTGGGACTTTAGATAAACCGGAACTCGCCTCAGATTCTAGTCACAAGGACATTCATACCACACAATTAGTACAAAATGCACAAAGGCTACTTCAGTCTATTAATGCGACCTTAAAAAAGAGTAATTCCATTGCTACCAGATTAAATGAATCTCAGCAGTTACTTTACCATTCAGAAAATACTATAACAAACCCGAATATCTCTAGTTCATCCAAGATTTATGATTCGTCAAAATTAGTGCAACAGTCTGACCAAAATGATTGTGATTTAGAAGATTCAGAAATAAAAGAAGAGTTAGATTTATCAAGGAATAAGTCCCCAAATCCATCAGACGTTGAGACTTTTAAATTTTATCTGTCTGCGATGGCAGACGGTGAAAATTTTAAACGTGAATGCGAAGGCGTTGCACAAATGTATGGAAATATGAAGGACAAGTTGGCGATCGAACAATCAATTTTTGGCAATAATTTAGAAACTGGGACTGAAGTAGAATGTGTGGAAAGCGAGCAAGAGGCTTTGTGGAAGGTTCCAGAGGATGTTCTTCAATCATGGGCTGCACAAATTTTAGTGGCGTTGGAATCGCTTCATCAACAAGACGCGATAGTAGCGGATTTGAGGCCTGACAATATTTTAATTAATGAAAATGGGAGTGCAGTCATGACTTACATTGCCCGACGACGTGACATGGATTTACTGAGATTCAAAGAACCTTATTCTTCACCTGAATTGTGCTCTTTTGCACCTCCAGTCACGGCAACGACGTCTGTCGACATCTGGAGCTTCGGGATTTTGCTTTATGAACTCTTCACGGGATTCGTAAGTTTGTAAAATTTATTATTAGAATAAAAATTTGTATGCATTTGTATTTTAATTAAGCTTCAAATATCTGATTACATCAGGGCTGATATCAATTTAAAAATGCGTCCAACAATTAGAATGATTTATAAAATTTACAAAAATAGACCTAAGCTGAAAATGTTGACAAAGAAATCTAAGCGTCTTTTAGAAAATAATTTATTTAGGATGCAATTGTTTATTTAAGAAGTGTAATTTGTTTTTTGTGTTTTAGCATGCATTTAAAGTAAAAGCTGTTTTTTTAACTAATCCTAATGATCAAGAGCGGCTCAATCTTGTTTGGATGGGTTTCATTAAAAATTAGTTTTTCTTTTTAAATCATACAGTTATTATTTTTAAAGACATTTTTTCTCAAATAATTTTTATATAAATAAAATCCAACCAAACAGAATTTTAATTATCTCTCAAGGAGTAAAATCAAATTCTTAATCATTATGATTATATTGGAATTGTAGCTTTTCTCTTAAATTTAATCTAAAACACAAAATACACAAAAAAGAGTGAAAAATTCTTGCTTAAAAAATTTGACATTTCCCCGGCTGTCATTGGTTCCGATTTAATTAAAATGGACCAGCGATGGAAATTGTATCTCTGTTCTCACGATGAGAAATTCATTCGATGAGAAAGATCCACTGGTTAATTTTTCCTGCAGATGGTGATTCTCATCATTTATGATGAAAGGTATTAATTAGATTTGTGTGAATTTGGATATATCCAGTTTTCGTCAATTCTCGACGTTTTGAGACGCCTGAATTAGAAAAAATGTTTTTTTACGAACATGGCTGTCTGTGAGCTGGCGACGCAATAACTTTCAAAGAATTTGCTTAATTAAATTTTCCTTTTGTCCCCTCTTGGTTTTAGCCACGAAACATAAGAATTAACTATCTTCATGGACTACGTCAAGTGTCTGATGGCTTAAAGAGGTTTAAAATTTATAACGATGTTTGAAACCTCTTGCGAAGATGTTAAGAGATCACATTTAGCTATGCCTCCATAAGGTTTTAGTTCTCTACTTCCTGATGGTATATGAAATTTCTCACAATGCGACAGGTTTTTAGTAAATTATTATTATAATCATTGTTAAATAAACAATTTCAACTTACACCATTTTTTCTACACTCGCTTAGATTTTCCATACGCAGCAGTTAACATTGGTCACTATACGTTACGTATTTATACTTTACCCCGTTTTATTGAAATGCAAAAAGTATTTCTTCAAAACTTGAGCGAAATTGGTTTATATTTAGGTGTTGCGCAGAGGCAATGAAGTTTCCTTAACATGGGAAAAAGTCAGCTTTTTGTAAATCAAGTATATAAATGTTGAAATCAAATTAAACCTAAATTTTGGATTAATTACTTCAAGTCACTCTTATGGATCCCTAAAGAAAACCCCATAAGCGAAAAATTTTACGTGATATTTGCGGTTTCTTAATGCTTCTTAAAAGTTTTTTTGTATAAATAATCATCAATCGGTAACGTAAGGTTAACCACTTATTTTCAATTTTTTAAGCAATTTAAATTTGCTTTTTGAGGTAAAGTCTCGAAATTAAAATATTTTCTAGACGTTGTGAGAATTTTGATCAATGATAATAAAATCATTTGTTTAAATTTATAATTATTTAAATAATACGTGTTTGCTCGAGTGTATAGTTTAACTAAAAAGAGGAGAAAAATTTTATCCCACTGAATTTTCGCCAGATTTTAATATTTTGAAGTACTAATTTGTTTTCTAAGAATGCTGGCAAAGGTTGAAACAAATTTAAATTATTTAGAAAATTGTATTTTCTTTAAGTATAATATAAATATAATTGTAAAATTATTTAAACAAAGATGTCATTGTTATAATACATTAAAGAACTCATAACGTCTAAAAAATACATTCATTTCGAGACTTACTTGACAAAACAAATGTTTCAACAATTGAAAATTAGTTAATAGATGACTGGGTTTTCTGAAATTACCGATTAATGATTACTTATGAAAAAAACTTTCAAAAAGCGTTAATAAACCGATATATTAAGTAAAATTCAAATTCGTCAGTTATACAAAAACGCCTTTAAATATTATATTGACAAAAATCTGACTTTGTTCCATGTTAAGTCGATAGGAAACTTCATGGTCTTTGTCCGAACCCTAAATGCTAATCGACTTCCCTCAAAGTTTAAAGAAATTTTTTGTTGTTTTTGAAAAAACTGGGTCGCGGGGCCAAAGAAGTGAGAAAAGTAAAAAAAAAAAGCACCACCGTAGTGAGCATCCTAATTTTTTTATATGAAATTTAATGGGGAGAATTTTACCATTTTCAATTAAAGTCAAATTTAATTTCAAAATTAGATCTTTAAAACTCACTCATTGCATATTTTTTCCAGTCGCAAATAATTTCAAATTCAAGGCGCAAAATTAATACGTTTGAATTGACAGCGTTTAAGATTTAATGCTTTTAGATAGATATATAAACAAAATGGTTGGTCTTTAAGTTTCGAATTGTTTATTCGTACGGCCGGCCGGCTGAGCAAGATACACTGTCGTTATTGGTGAAAGCTCCCCCCCCCCCACACACACATACACACACATATCGCCCCTTTCCAGCTTCCCAAATTATTTTGCAAGATTTGTAAGGCCAAACATACGAATTTCCTGATCCTTTAAATTCAGATTTTTCAATAATTGCACAGTTTAAAAATGAAGGCATGAATAATGAATGAATCTTTAATTAAAATCGTTGCGAATTCAGAAAAAAAATTCTTAAATTCAAATATTTAGAATTATTTAAATTCCTAATTGAAATCCTTAATACTCTTAATAATCCAATAAAAATCAATTTATATAATTTTGTCAATTTTAAATGAACGCCGTTTATAATTAAATAAGTTTGAATTATATTTTTCATAATGATTGTATCTCAAACTCTAAGCCATAATAGATTAAACGTTGTAAATTAAAAACGATCAAAATTGAACACTATGAGGATTTAAATTTTGAATAAACTTAGTTAAAAAATGTCCAATTTGAAGCTTTTTAAATTTACAACTGTTTAGTTTTGAATTTGCAGCACCTACAATCATGTGTTTTAAGTACAGATTATTAAACTTTTAGTGTTTTTAAACCTTCGTTATTTCAGAAGTTTGAACAAATTAGACAATGAGCTGGTAAAATTTTATTTGAAGAATTGAAAACTTTGTAAGAAACTTTCCAATTTTAACCCTTAAACTTCTGTAAATAATAATTTAAATTTTCAAAGTAAGAATGAGATATTGAGCATATCGAATGATTTAATTAGTGCTCGAGATTTAAAATATCGAAGACTTATTTTTATATAATTTCATTATGTATTTTCGAACATTTACATTCAAATATAAACTTTCTACATAATGTTTTACTTCCGAAAAAAGAATAGATTGGTGGCAGTTTTTATTTTTAATTATTTCAACTTAATTATAAGTATACAATGAATCTAATAAAATATAATCAATTTTTTACAGAAATTCGAATCAAAGCATTCCGGAGGATTTCATTCACATTCCACGGTCAATATTCCCGATCAAATTTCAGAAGACGCAAAATCACTTTTACTCAGTGTAAGAATCAGAATTATTTATGAATGTGTTTTTTCCCTCGACTGCACTTTTTCTAATGAATTAATAATGTTCCAGATTCTTAAACATCAGCCAAATGAACGTTTGACTATTCCAGAAATAAAGCGACACCCTTTCTTCGCAAAAGTTGACTGGCTGAGACTTTTAAATTCTTGAATTCCGTGTGGAGGTATTCTTTTACAAAATATAAAACATAAGTGGCTTTTGTTTCGTATATTGAAACAATTGTATTTTACTGCTGTTTTTGAGCAGGTAGATAAGTTTTATTTATTTTAAATTCCTTTGTTAATGTTATTCGAGTTTTTGTTTTATAGTATTGTAAATTGTAAAAATGGTATAGGCCAAATAAAATAATTATGTATAGTCTGAAACAAATGGAATGTCTTTCTAAATCTCTTATAAGTTATTATTACCACGTAGGGTTGCTTTTAATAGAAAAGTTGAAATTTATAACATCGTACGTGAGTTTTACAAATAAGGTAAATTGGGAAGATTAAAACAATGAAAAGTTCACTCATATTTAGCAAAATTCCACATATAATATATATTTTAAAAATATAAAAGTATTACACGTAACATAATAATATAATTTCGTCAACATTTTTTTCAAATTAATAATATCAGTTGTTCGAACAAAAACGGTATGTGTACACTTGTGCCAATACCGAGATAAAAACTAAAGCTCCTGATTTGATCACTGGTCACAAAAAAATAAGAAGGTGCTTGAACACAATCGCACTTTTAGTACTTTGCGCGTTTACAGTGTGTTGCTCTGTGCGTCTGACTAATTCCTATTAAAGTATTGTCTATAAAAACTACTTCGTTGAATATTAACAGTTCTTTACGGATACATTAAAAAAAAATTATAAACTTAACTTTAAGAAGGGTCAGTTCCTAGTCTATAAACCTTAACTCTTTCACTTGTGCACAATTAGAAAAAATGTATGGACTCTTATATTTCAAGATTCTAATATTCTAGTCTAGAATTTCACTGTCAAGTCCAATCTTATAATGAAAATATAGTCTTATAAAACAGTCAAGGAAATAATTTCGAAACGGACTTCAAATTCTATTTCATCTTTTTAAGTAGAAATACCTTTGGAATGTAAAACAGAATAGTTGTCTTTGCGAAAATCATTAAAATAACTAGCTTATGATTAAGTCTTGGCTGGTTTCTGGGCCTTGGCATCAGTGCCGCTCGGTTTTTCAGACTTTGTTTTGGGTGCGTCTTTAGTAGTTTGCGTCTCAGACTTTTTAGGTTCCTCGGGAATACTATTAGCAGTTTTAACGGTACCAGTCTTCTTTGGGCTCGTGGCAAGAGAAGGGAACGCCTGCTTGAGCGGAACTCGCGCAGCGAAGTCGTTCATCGGCGAACCCAGCCACAAATGATCTTTAAAAACAAAGGCCGAACTGATGGATGATAACTTTCCATCAGTTCCATAAGCGACGTCGATGATTTTTCCATTGGAGTCGAGTCGGAGAATCGTGGAATATTTTGTTCCCAAGAAAGATACACTGGCAAAGTGTCCAATGTGATGAATGATTTTCTCAGTATAGTAATTTGGATAGTATGTCTGCAGCAGCTTGAAGGGTGCTTCCAAGATGTACATAAATCTGACAATGACTTTCCTGATGTTTGGATGTGGTGTCAGGGATTGGAAGAGCGCCGGATTTTCGGCATCGGCATAACTGAAGAGGGAGAGTAAAATTCCCCCTTGGCCATCGCTGTGCACATTGTCTGGCAAGCCAGGAAGTCCCTCGATGAAGATTTCTTGCTTTCCTGACTTAGGTCCTTTTAGGTTGTATTTTGTGACACGAGATGTTAAAGTTTCTATTGCTAACACAAAACTTTCATCATCGCTTAAGAAAACTCCGTTGGCGAAACCGAGGTCTTTCACGAGGACTTCATTCTTTTTCGTCTTTGCGTTGTAACGCAAAAGTCTGTAACAATTGTTTAAATTGGTTGTTGCAAAATTGAAATAACTTAGAAGCTTTTAAAAATGGGGAAAGTGAACTTTTTAATACTATTTTATTTTCCATTTGAAAATTAAAAAGCACTGGGAGCCAAGTCCACTTTCGGTAACAGGTATTCAAAACTACAAATTTAAAATTTTTTAATCTTTCATGTTGAATATTAACACAGTCGAAGCGTTAAAAAGGGACTATTTTTTTAAAATACGTTGAATTATAAAGTTTCAAATCGAATGCATTCAATATTCTCTTTAATTGAAAATTAAGAGACTTGAAAATTTAAATTTTCAAACTTGAAGCCTCCAAACTGTTTAAATTTCGCTGAACACTTTTCATTAATTAATAATTTGATCTCAATTGGAAGAGTAAAACTTAGAAATAAAATAATTCCGACTGTTGAGTTGAAAATGAAAAAAATCAGTATTACCTTCCATTCGGATCGGCAAGAACGGTGTAAACTCCATCGTGAAGTGCAAATTCGCTACTGGAATCGGTCCAGTAAATGTCTCCATTGCTTGCAATGTCCAAAGAGTTGACGATATTCGGGGCTTTACCATCGATTGGTTTTTTGATATCGACGATTTTCTCATACTTTCCCGTAGTTACATCAACTTTGAAAATTCCATAATATGCGTCTGCTACGAAGAGTTCTCCGTTTTTATTAAATTTCAGGCCAAGAGGTCTACCGCATATGTGTTCCTGCCAGTCACCCTCTATAAATACATACATTATTTTATTTATCCCATACATAGGAATTAGAAATAATGAAATTTCAGTTTAAGATGGCTCGCGAATTTACCAAATCTGCCTTTACTCTTCTTATAAGGAAATGTTCAGCATTTTCTTGGATTCATAATCTTTCCAGCAATGGATCATTATCAAACTTTAATATGCTGTATTAATAAGACGCGCTTTTTAGCTATTCTCATGGAAAATGTCAAATACGAAAACCCACGCACGTTACATGGACCGCGCTTGGACTGAAATCAAGCCAAAACATTAATTTTCAATCAATTTATTTTTTTAACGTTTATCACTTACTCCAAGAGAAGTTTTTTTATAGAGAATTCTTATTTTTCTTGATTCGACTGAATAGTTTTATTCTTGTTATTATTTTAATGTAAGATACAAATAAAATGAACATTTAAATATAAAGAAATAATGAAGTAAAATGACATATAGAATATAAATAAAAGATATTATATATTATTATAATCTTCATATTTTTAAGTAAGAGAAACCAGTGATGTTTTTAAACAAAAAATTTCACAAGGAAAAAGAATTTTTCAAGGATGTCGTGGCACTGACTTCTCCTTGAAATATTCGCTTCTGAAGAGATAAAGGCTAAAAACCATTTTTTAACATGAAAGAAAATCGTTAAAAATTAATATTGTGGCTTGAGTCAAATAAATGTAAATAAATATTGACAATAGGACTATTTAAATAAATTTACATAGTCACTCACAAAAAATTTACAAAAACTGGAGGCATTGCAGGAAAGATGGTTTTAAAACTATTTCTCGAGTATGGCTGAAAAGCGCATCTTATTACATCAGCATATTACAAGTTTGGTAATGACCTATTACTGAGATAACTATGAATCCAAAAAAATGTTGAAGGGCAGATTCCCCTTGTTAGATTTACAATTTAAACATACATATACAAATTAAAATAATAAAATATATATATTTGATATATTTATTATACTTTATTTTAAATATATTTATTAAAAGCTATCAGCTTACCGCACTGTTTGCCAAACTTGGCAATCGGGATAACTTCATCGTTTTCTTTGATTTTAACGATGTAACCCCCATGGACACCGGTGTAAAGTTCTCCATTGTAAGATGCGAATGCTTCAGGGCCGTGTAACTTTCCCTTGAATAATATTTCTGGATTGTTTAATCGGTCGTTTAATGCTAAAAAGCCTGTCAATTCTTTCGGTGATACAATACTGAAAGATGAGAAAAGTAAAAAATGATATAAGTATAAACTAAGGCAAATACTAATTAAAAATGTGCTATAATGGCAGACTATATTATTAGTTCTGAAAATTCTCTGTACTGTCTCAAGAGAAGCTTCTTAACATGATGGTTAGTAAAATTCTTTTTACTGCTTCTGAACGGAACATAAACGCTGCATCTTACAATTATCTTTAATACTACTTGGAGCCCAAATATAGACATTGTATATTCTTTAGTATTATTATGCAAATTATTTACTTTAGTCGTCAAGAGTTTATCATTAATAATAGAGCCCTAACTTATTTATTGTTCAATATAAAATCATGACATTTTTCACACCACACTCTTCAAGTTTACAATGCAAAATTACAATATTTTAATGAATTTAAACACTACAATTTTTAAGATTTCAATTCGGAATATTAAAATAAAATCCTCAATTTTTGATAATTCATTTCAAATTAATAATCTCAAGTCTTAACTTGGACATTTGAAAGTGTAAAATTATTTAGGAAAAAATGTAGAAAAAAGGTAAAAAAAAGTTGTTTTCAAAAATTTCAATATCAATTAAATCTTTACTAAGATGATAAAATGAGATTCCGTACTTTTATAATAGATCCCGGAAAACTTGAAAGACCTACTGGAACACATTTTTTTCTGAATTTACATTAGAGACAAATACTTCCATTTACATGCAATTAATTTTTAAAAACTAATATCTTTGACAGGATTTTTTAACATGAAATGATTTCAGATTAATTGTTGAATGATTGTAAGCTATCTTAAACAGCCGAAAGCTAAGGCATACTGATTTACCCAAATGTTCACTTTATTTTTGTATATTTTAATAAAGTTGACCAAAAACGATATTAGACATAAAGAGGTCAAAGATCAGTACTAAGGTCAAAGATCAGTACTAAGGTCAAATATTAAAGCCACGTACGAATGAAATGCAAGAAATTAATTCCTAAAACTAAAAATTCAACCTTATAATAAGCAGATCCAAATTATATAAAAATATAGACTTACTTATACTCGGTGAAGTTTGCATCTGGAGGAAGGCCTGGAGCGAAAGCTAAAACAGCAAGAATGACACCGATATAAATAATTCCAGCGCCTATATTTTTCAGGTATCCCATCTTGAATCAAAACGGAATCCTGTATCGAAAAACAAAGGTGGATTTAGTGACCGTTTAGACAATATATGCAGAGAAAATTGTAACGAAACCACGGACAAACTCGTACTAAGAACTGTCGATGAAAAGTGCTATGTAACGTTATTTTTTGCAGTGGGAGCTTCGCTGTAACCTGTTAACACATTCCGGTTAGGATTCCGAATCCTGTCTCCCTGTCACGGCCTCAGATGGTCCCGCGATATCTGGTCGGCTCGATCGTTCTCGGAGAGTGTCGGAGAGCCAACGGACGAAATCAGAAATCTACACGTATGAGCCCGTAGCCCGTAGTAAAGGTCAAGGACTTCATTTTTTCTCCTGCTTGCAAAGACTGTCAATTTTATTTTGCAAAAAAAGATGTTACACGCTGCAAACAGTCCCAACAACCAATCCACCAATCCAAACTTTGCAAATATACACGTAAGTCGTAAGTATAGGTATGGAATGCGAATGCTTCTAAAATCGTTGCGACGTCACGGTTCCAAGATCACGGACATTGAAAAATAATAGAAGAAAATCAAGGAGAAAATGTACAGGTAGGAAAAGGAGTCGAACTGTATTTTTTAACATTTATAGCTTTTCTGGGTTGATAAGAATCAGAAGTTTTCAATGTCAAATATATAGCAATTGTTTCGAAAATGCTAACTTCTAATTCTAAATCGAAAACATTGCGAGATTTAATGCCGACCTATTATGGTTTTCAAGTTTTCACAGAGATAAGGTGTTTTTATCATGTATCGCATATATTGATTACAGAGATGAGGTGGGAGATTGCCGATCTACTGGAAAGTGGAAAAAGAGAATATCAGAAAATGTGAAAAACATGCGCTGATAACTGCGCCCTCTTGACGAGGTCCCCTAGAGTTACTTTGA
>JAAAKG020145003.1:0-10983 GCA_010014905.2 Druon quercuslanigerum
AAAATTTCCAGAGGTACCGGCTCAGGGATCGAACCCCGGACCTCTGAGGTGAAGTCCGAGCGTCTAACCACTGAGAACTCTTGAAATTTTGTACAAATTCGTCTTTTTTGATAGAAAATTAATCTTTTGGTTAAAAAAATTCTTCTTTGTTAGTAAAAAATGCAACTATTCGGTTCAGATTTCTTCAATTTATAGATTTATTGATCTCAAAAATTAAAAAAAATGTTTTTCTTTCTCTCTTAAAAATTTTACTTTTTGGTTCAAAATTCTTGAATTGTATTGACAAATTCTTCTTTTTGGTAGTTAATTAATCTTTTTTGTACAAAAATTAATCTTTTTTAGTCAATAGCTCAACTTTTTGTTTGAAAATTCTTTAATTTTGATTAAAATTCGTCTTTTTTGGTAGAAAATTAATCTTTCTGTTTAAAGATGCATCTATTTTAACGGAAAAGTTAACTTTTTGCTCGAAGTAGTTGAAAATACGTTTTTTTTCAGTAGAAAATTAATCTTTTTGTTTAAAGATTTACCATTTTGTTCAAAAATTTAAGAACTCGGTTTTAAAATGAAAACTACTTTCTCAAAAATTAAAAAAAAAATGTTTTTCTTTCTGTCTTAAAAATTGTACTTTTTGGTAGTAAATTAATCTTTTCGTAAAAAATTTAATCTTTTTTAGTCAAGAACTAAACTTTTTGGTCGAAAATTAATGTTTTTGTTTAAAAAATCATCTGCTTCGCTAAAAATATAACAACTGAGTTTTAAAGTTGAACTAATTTCTTAAAAATGTATTTTTTGCTTGACGATTCGAATTTCTTGTTAAAAATGCAATTTGTTGGACATTGAGCTGCTGTGTTGAAATTTTTGTTGTTGAAAAATTACTTTGATAAATGAAAACTTACCTCTTCTTTTTTGGGGAAAAATCGTTCTTCTTTAAGTAAAAATTCATTTTTTTGTTTAAAAATTCTTGAATTTTATAAAAAATTATCTTTTTTAGTCATTTAATTTTTAGCTAAGAAATTCTCTTTTTTTTATCGAAAATTAAACTTTTCGGTTCAAAATTCGTATTTTTTGTTTGTAAATTAATCGTGTTGTTTTGAGATTTATGTATTAAGCTGAAAATTCAACTTTTTGATAGAGGAATCCTGAATTTTATAAAAAAAATCGCCTTTTTGGTAGCAAATTAATCTTTTTGTAAAAAAAATAATTGTTTTTAGTTCAAACTTTAACTTTTTGGTTGAGAACTCTTGAATTTTTGTAAAAATTCGTCTTTTTTGATAGTAAATTAATCTTTTAGTTTAAAAAAATTCTTCTTTTTTAGTTAAAAATGCAACTATTCGGTTCAGATTTCTTAAATTTAGAGATTTATGGATCTTTAAAATTAAAAAGATTTGAACTGCAATTTGGTTTTTTGTGGTAAATTAATTTTTTTTATTTAAAAATTTAACTTATTGTTAGAGATTTCCTGAATTTTATTCAAAATTCGTCTTTTTTAGTAGTAAATTATTCGTTTTGCTTAAAAATTCTTCTTTTTAGTCTTAAACTCAACTTTTTGATGCAGGATTCTTGAATTTTGATAAAAATTCGTATTTTTGGTTGTAAATAAATCTTTTTCTTCACAAATTCATCTTTTTTATTTAACACTTTAAATTTCTGTTTGAGAACTCTTGAATTTCTTTCAAAATTTGTCTTTTTTTGTTTTAAAATCTATGTATTTAGCTGAAAATTCAACTTTTTGATAGAGAATTCTTGCATTTTATAAAAAGTTCGTCTTTTTTGGCAGTAAATTAATCTTTTTCTTTCAAAATTTATTTTTTAAATTAAATGGTCAACTTTTTGTTTAAAAACACTTAAATTTTTGTAAAACTTTGTCTTTTTTGGTAGTAAATTCAAAATGCAACTATTCGGTTCAGATTTTTTTAATTTATAGATTTAGAGATCTTTAAAATTAAAAAGATTTAAACTGCAAGTCGGTTTTTTGTGATAAATTAATCTTTTTATTTAACAATTTAACTTATTGGTAGAGAATTCCTGAATTTTGTTAAAAATTCGTCCTGTTTGGTAGTAAATTAATATTTTTGTTTAAAAATTCATCTTTTTTAATTGAATGGTCAACTTTTTGGTTGAAAATACTCAAATTTTTTTAAAGTCTGTATATGTTGGTACTGTATTTTTCTTTTTGTTAAGAAACTTTTTTTTTAGTTGTAAATTCAACTTTTTGATTCAGGATTCTTGAATTTCGTTCAAAATTCAACTGTTTTGGAAGTAAAATAATCTTTTTGGTAGACAATTCTTGAATTTTATTAAAAATTCGTCTTTTTACTAGTAAATTAATCTTTTTAATCAAAATTTCATCTTTTTAGTTAAAACTTCATTACTTGTTTGAGGTGTCCTAAATTGGTCTTGTTTGGTAGTAAAATAATCTTTTTGGTTAAAAATTTTTCTTTTTTAGTTGAAAAAGCAACTTTTTGTTTCAGATTTCTTGATTTTTTTTTATTCGTTTTTTGGGTAGCAAAATAGTCTTTTTGGTAGCGAACTCTTATATTTTATTAAACATTCGTATTTTTTGGTAATGAATTAATCTTTTTGTTTAAAAATTCGTTTTTTTTCAGTATAAAATTAATTTTTACTGTTTACAAATTCATCTGCTAATTTATTAAAATACCACGAGAATCTTTAGAAATCCGTTAAAATAATTGAAATCCTCAGAAATCATACAAAGACTCTTAGAATCGTTTAAAATGCCCTAAAACATTTGAAATATTTTTACATTCCATTAAAATACCTAAATAAATTTTTAATTCCTTGAAAACTTTTAAAATATCCGAAAATATTGTCCATTATTTTTTTTCAAATTATTGAAATCAATTAAAAATTCTTAGGAAAGTTTTCAAGTATCCTAAAATATTATTATATCCTTTGCAATATTTTGAAACCCCGTGAAAACTTTCAAGGCTTATGAAAATTCCATGCATTTTTTAAAAATACCCTAAAATCTTTTGAATCCTTAAAATCCCTTCCTTGAAATCTTCCAAATAAATTCTTTTAAATTCATTAAAATATTTTAAAATCTCGTTATATTATGTGAAATCTGAAGATATTTCTCAAAATTTTGGAAAATGGATTATAGTATCCGTTCAAATTCCTTGAAAAATTTTCAATCTCTTGGAAATGTTTTTGAATCTTTTATAATTACATAAAATATTACGAATCCTTTGAAATATTTGGAAATCCCTGGAAACTTTTAAAAGCTCTTAAAAATACTTTGAAAATTTAACTGGTTGAAAATTCTTTCACTTATTTGTTGAAATTCATTTTCTGAACTAAAAGTTGAACGATTCCATTTTTGGTTGAAATATATCTTTTTAGCTTGAATAATTAATTTATCAATTTTTGTTGAAAATAACCTATTTTGTTAAATTTTTTATTGTTTCCCTGAATTCAATTAGTTGATAATTATTTTTTTTTGTGTTTAAAATTATATTTTTTAACTGAAAATTGATTTGATTGTTTGAGAGCTCGTCTCTTGGTGGACAATTATTCTTAATTTGTTAAAATGAATCATTTTTGAAGGATTTAACTATTTTTTTAAAAGTTTCACTATTGAAGTTGAATTCGAACTAGTTTTAAAATTCGTTTCAGGAAGTGGGGGTGTTGAAGTTTAATTTTTGAAGGAAAAATTAAATGATTCTATTTTTGGTTAAATATTTATTTTTAAGCTGGAAAAATTAATTTAATTAATTTGATTGAGGATTAAACTAGTTTTTTAAAGTTTGTCTTCTTCCCCTTAATTCAACTAGAATATAATTAGTTTTGCTGCGTTAAAAATTATATTTTTTAACTGAAAATTGGACGTATCCATTTTAGACACGAACCTATCTTTTTTAGTTAAAAACTCGTGCATTTGTTTGGAAACTCGTCTCTTCGTAGAAAATTTATCTTATTTTTTTTTAAATTAATCATTTTTCGAAGATTCAACTATTTTGCTAAAAATTCGACTTTTTAAGTTGAATTCAACTGGATTAAAAATTTGTTTTTAGGGGTTGTTTAAGTTTAATTTTTGGAACTAAAATTTAAATAAATCTTTTCGTGGTTAAATATTCATTTTTTTAAAGAGAAAAACTAATTTATTAAATTTGATTTAAGAATTAAACTATCTTGTTGAAAAATCTCTTTTTTTCGCAACTGGTTGACAATTAGTTTTTTTACGTTAAAAACTAGTTTTGTTACCTTAAAATTTAACTATTCAATTTCTGGTTATAACCCTCTTTTTTAAAGTTAAAATTCATCTCTTCGTAGAGAATCAATATCGCTTTTTGAAAATGAAGCACTTTACAAGGATTTAACTGTAATGATAAAAATTCGGCTCTTTAAGTTCAATTGAACTGGTTTAAAATTATTTTTTTGGTATGATAGTTCAGTTTTTCGAACTGGAAATTTAACGGTTCTATTTTTGATTATACGTATATATTTTTAGCTTGAAAAATTAAGTTATCAAATTTGGTTGGTAAATTAATTTTTTTATTTACAGAATTCAACTTATTGGCAGAGAATTCTTGAATTTTATTAAAAATTCGTCTTTTTTGGTAGTAAATTATTATTTTCGTTTAAAAAGTCATCTTATTAAATACTTTGCATTTTTTAAAAATAACCTTAAATCTTTTAAATCCTTTAAAATCCCTTCTTTGGAAATACTTTCCAAAATACTCCTCAATTCTAGTAAATAAATTATTTTAAATCCATTAAAATATTGAAAAACTTTGTCATATTATGTGAAATCCGAAGATATTTCCCTAAATTCTGGAAAATGGATTAAAGTATCCGTTCAAATCCCTTTAAAATTTTTTAATCTCTTGAAAATGTTTTTGAATCTTTTAAAATTACATTAAATATTACAAATCCTTTGAAATCTTTGGAAATCCCTTGAATCTTTTAAAAGCTCTTAAAGATACTTTGGAGTTTTTCTAATTCATTAAAATCTTTATAATTCTTTCAAATTCCTTTAAATTATTGAAATCTGTTCGAATTTCTAGGTATAGACCTAAATTCAGTAGCGGTTAACCTATGGGATAATTGATTAAAAAAAGTAACTTTTTTGGGAAAAATGTGTCTGTAGAGAGGTTGTCCTCAGGAAATAAATTTATATTATTTTCTTCGTCTTAATTTATTAACTCATCTAGAAAAGCAGAATAATATTAAGATACAATGTTTCTATATATATTATTAGTAAATAAATATAAACTATAGAACACGCTCTACGGACCGCCGCACAGTGGGAGGAAATGCACTTTTTTCGTTCAAAAATGTCCAGAGCCTTCAATTTTGGTCCGATTTTTAATTTATTTTTTTAACTTAAATTTCATTAAATTCTGAAGAGCTTGGTGCTCTGAACTTTTGTCTCTTCTACTTGTTTATTAATAATTTTTTCACTCAAAGTATGGAAAAACTGAAATTTTTCACATAACAATTTTTTACGCTTTAATAAATGAGTAGGTAAACTTTATATTGTCTTAAATTATTGTTAAGGGACTCATAGAATACAAATAATTTGCTCATTAGTCTATTTATTTATTATAAACAAATTTTATGAACAAATTAGCAAATAGTCTTATTATCGGTAATAAAAATTTCTGTTCGCTAAATGTGCTTTATATTAATGTAGAAATGATATATAATTACGAAAATAAATTAAAAGTTTATAATAACCATTGTTATAAACAATTCTTAAGACAAAATATTAAAATTTCAGATTTTTTCAAATTATAATTTCCTTCAATCGTCAGAACGACTTTACGTATTTCTTAAAATAATAAATATTTAATAATATTTGATGAACTTTAACAATTAAAAATTTTATAAACAAATCTGATAAACAAATTCAAAATTTTGGCTCTTTCACATAATTTTTTTTTGTTTTGCACTGGAAAATGTTTTAAGCTATTGGATAAATGACTGCGAGTCACAATAATATTAGAAAAGTTAACAATAACAATTGTTATAAATAATTCTCGTGATAAAATATTCAAATTTAAGGTTTTATCAAATTTTAATTTTCTTTAATCGCTAGAATGGCTACTGATATTCCTGAAAAATGAATCTATTATAATATTTAGTAATATATAACAACTTAAATCTTTATAAACAATTTAGATAAACAAAGTCCAAGTTTTTGCAGTTTCACTTACAAGAAGTCGGGGTTTCAATCGCAACAACTTGAGAATGAATCATAGCACTAAAATAATAAATAAATAAATAATAAATAAAACAAATATAATGTTATGCAGAAAAGAATACAACTGTGAAAAGAAAACCCCTAGTTCAATGCACATATTTCTGAAAGGGAATATTTAACAAGTGAAAGTTATTAAAACAAAAAATAACTCTGAATAACATGGCTACGGAAAATAATTCCATTTCTAAATTATTCATTCGAAGGAACCAGATTTTTTTCTACATAAAATTGAAAAAACTTGGAATTTGTTTACCTAAATTGTTTATAAAGATTTCAGTTGTTATATTTTACGAAATATTATAGAAAATACGTTTTTCAGGAATATCAGTAGCCATTCTAGCGATTAAAGAAAATTAAAATTTGATAAAACCTTTAATTTGAATATTTTATCACGAGAATTATTTATGAAAATTGTTATTATTAACTTTTTTAATACTTTTGTGATTAGCAGTCATTTATGCAATAGCTCAAAACTTTTTCAGTGCAAAAAAAAAATTCTATGTGAAAGGGCCAAAATTTTGAATTTGTTTATCAGATTTGTTCATAAAATATTTAATTGTTAAAGTTCATCAAATATTATTAAATATTTATTATTTTAAGAAATACCTAAAGTCGTTCTGACGATTGAAGGAAATTATAATTTGAAAAAATCTGAAATTTTAATATTTTGCCTTAAGAATTGTTTATAGCAATTGTTATTATAAACTTTTATATTATTTTTCTAATAATCTATCATTCCTACATTAATATGAAGAACTTGTAGCAAACAGAAATTTTTTTTACCAATAATAAGACTATTTTCAAATTTGTTCATTAAATTTGTTCATAACAAATAAATGAACTAATAAGCAAATTATTTCTATTCTATGAGTCCTTAAACATTCATTTAAGACAATATAAAGTTTACCTAATCAGTTATTAAAGCGTAAAAAATTGTTATGTAAAAAATTTCAGTTTTTCCATACTTTGAGTGAAAAAATTCTTAATAAACAAGTAGAATAGACAAATATTTAGAGCGTCAAGCTCTTCAGAATTTAATAAACTTTAATTTAAAAAAAAAAATTTTAATCGGACCAAAATTGAAGGCTCTGGACATTTTTCAACGAAAAAAGTACATTTCCTCCCACTCTGCGCCGCGTGCAGTGCCGTCTTACTCAAGCCGGATGCTACTACTGACGAGCAGTGAATCTCCGTTCACCGCTCACCGTGGAAAATAAAACTTTCAGATAATTGAAAATAAACTTTCGATATTTTTTTCCAAATCTCTCATTTCTCCCTCGGAAGTTACTCGAAAATTTAACAATATTTTTAAATTTTTCAAATCCCCTACAATCCATTTAAAAAACTCCTTGAAATAAAAAATTTCTTGTGAAATAATATGAATCCCATAAATCTGGTGAAATCCTTTGAAATCTATTGAAATCCCGAAAACACTAAGAAATCCTTAGAACACCCTTTAAATCTTTTAAATATTATTGACATCTTGGATACCTTTTCAAGATTGTATTTTCCGAGAACTCTTTTAAAATACTCTAATCTCTTTTAAATCCTTTAAAATACCTTGAAATTTATAAAGTTCCTAAAAAAAAATCTTGAATACTGTTGAAATCCTTCAAAATGCCTAAAAAAATCTCAGATTTTTTAGAAACTTGACGAAATCATTTTAAAATTTTAAATCTTTAATATATTTTAACATTTATTTTTAAATGTTTGAATCTGTAAACCCTTCTTTTAAAATTCTTTTTAAAACCACTGAAATGTTCTAAATCTTTTAATTTCTTGGAATATTGTTAAATGTCCTAAAATCTTTCAAATCGTTAAAAATTCATTTAAATATTCCATATATTTAAAGTCATTAGAGATCCTACTCTCTGAAAAAAATATTTCTTCAACCGAACAATCTGTTTCCTTGTAATAAATAGAAATTTAAAAAAGTTTGAAACAACAAAAACAATGAACTTTTTTGACTAAAACTTTAATTGTTCCATTTTAATTTAATTATTTAGTAAAAAATTTGTCTCTTATTGATAGAAAATTCATTTTCCTAGTTGAAAATTTAACAATTTGTTTAAAGAATTGTTCTTTTTTTTAAATTGAAAGTGCATCATTTCAGTTATTAGATAGTTTCTTGGGTTAAAAATTCAACACACGCTCTTAAAATTTTTTTTAAAATTAATTTTTGTATTAAAAGTGTAGCTTTTCCATTTATTCCAGGAAATTGGTCTTTTTCTGTTTAAAAATTAACTTATTTTGTTAAAAACTTGTCCTATTTCGTTAATAACTATAGTAGTTTGATAGAAACTGCATTTTTTTGTAAATTCAACTTTTTTTTACAAAAATTCGTTTTTATGAGTTGTAATCTTAACATTCTAGATTTTTTTTCTCCATTGAATGAAAATTTTTATTTTTTAGTTAAACTAAACAATTATGAAATAATGTTTTTATCAAAGACAATGTTCATTAAATGCAACTAAACTACAAAAATTTTTTTTTTAAGTTTCATAAATTGTAGAGTTAAAAATTAATATTTAGTTCCTAAAATAAAAATCTTTGTTTTTATTTTTTATAGGCTAAACACTTCTTAAATTAAACGTTAGATTATTTTTACTGTATACAGTTTAAAAATCCTTAAAATGCTTCAAAATTGTATTTTAAATACTTGAAAAATCAAGATGTTGTTTTACATTTTTTCCAATTTTTAATTATTAAATTTTTTTTTTATAACTTCTAATCTTTACTTAACTCAACTTCTTTACTTCTTAACATCTATCTTTTGAAATGATTCTAATTTTTCCTACAATTAAAAAAAATCCTGCCAGATTAAAAACAATTCCTTAAATTCTTCCTTCACAATTCTTAAAAAATTTTTTAATTTTTTATTCAAAATGTGTAGAAATCTATAATTTATTTAAAACTAGATCGGATGCTGTTTCCGCAGAAATTTCTGTACAAATAGCCGGGTTCTGTCAGTACACGTAAAAACTTCGTTTAAATTATTAAAAATCCTTTAAAATTTTACATTAATTTTGAATTTTTTCAAAACTTCTAAATATCCCTTCGACTTACTGCAATTATTGCCAAGAATAAGAGGTGTTCAATTGTTATTTAGATATCAAAATTCAAAAATTAAAAATTAAAAATTAATTTTTTAATAGGACCATTTAAATCGTAACGTTCAAATTTTATTTTTTAGTTTTAAATATTGAATTTTTAACTACTTATTTTAAATGAAGTAAGAGGTTTTTAAGTATTAAGTAATGGTTGTTTTTTTAATTAAAAAAGTTCAAATTAAATGGCCTTAAAATGGAATATTTTAGACTGCAACAATGTTCAAAATGTAATAAAATCCTTTAATTATGTATTTATTATTTTAAAGTTATTTTAAGATTAAATATATTTTTTGAACTTTAAATCAGGCGTTTTCAGTTGCTTAACTAAGAAGAGCTTTTAGTTGAAATAACTTAATTTTTAACGTTGAAATCTAAAAATTCTAAAATTGTTAACAAATTCCGAAGCATTTTGTAAAATCAAATATTATTTACTTTTTATTCATTAAAGCACAGTTAAATTTAAAAAATCATAATTAACTTACATTTACCCTTGATCCACTAAAAATGTTTTTCATCCAAAATCTTCGATTTCAAAAGCTTCCGATTTTTAATTGTTCAAGTCTTTGAAACTGAATTTTAAAAATTCCTGAATTTTACGAATTTTAAACTGAATGACATTATCAGTAATTAAACAATTTAACTAATTATTTAAAAAGCATTTGAATAGAAGTTGACAGATTTTTTTCTAAAAATTTGAAATATTATCGTCAAAAAATAAATTCTTGGTCATTTCGGCCGATCTGGAAACACCTATTTTTCAGAAAAATTTAAATAGTCAAGCCAATTTTCATACGAGTGAATTTAAAAGCTTCTCTAACGAATAAAATGCATAAAGGGATTGTTCTTTGAGGGTGTAAATTCTGGACGTATCTCACGATCTCATTAATTTCGAGTGCTTTTGCAAAATCGCCTAAGGTGATCAGTCGGTATCAATCGCAGAGTCGGCACCTCGTAAACTCATGCTCAATTACTTTGATGCAGATTTATTGTCCGGAAAGGAGATTCGCATGTAAAACGTTTGCATATCAGTGAGAAAAGTGGGCGCTGAACATGAACAGAGATTTTCATTTGAAAGGAGAATATAAAGCATTGGATGAAAGGCTTCCAACATTATCCCTCTAATTGTATAAACCAGCAGTTTATACTCTCAATTTATCACTCTCAATTTAGTGACATCTTGGAATAAAGTATTAGTCCACAATGCAGAAAATAAAGTTCTTTTTCTCAAAAATTAGGTCTTAATAGGGGGGGAAATATTTTGAATAAAATTGTTGTATGTAGCATATTGAATTCGATATAGAACGAATTTAAAAAAAGAGTTTATTTTTTAACCTAAATGTTGAATCTTTGAAAAAAACTGAATTTTTAAACAAATGTTCAACTTTCAACCAATTATAATTCAATTCTTTACCAAAAAGAATAATTTTCGACTAAAGAAGATTAATTTTCAACCAAATTGATTAATTTTTAACCAAACTGTAGAAATTTTAACTAAAAAAGATCAGTATTCAACCAAAAATGGAATATTTAATTTTTCAGGTTAGATTATTGATTTTAAACAACAAATATTATTATTATATACTATTATTATATGCGATTATTATATAATATTTTATTGAAGAATAATTTCTTGTTTATAAATCAATA
>JAAAKG020145004.1:0-10983 GCA_010014905.2 Druon quercuslanigerum
GTTTATAATATTACTGAATTTAAAATACCAGAATAATAAAATTTCTATAATAAAAAATTCTCGAATAATAAAATTCCTTGCTGTTTATAATATTACCGAATTTGAAAAATTCCGAATAATGAAATTCTCGAATTTGAAAATTCTCAAATAATTAAATTCCTTGGAGATTAAATTATTACTGATTTTAAAAGACCTAAATAATAAAATTACTAAATTGGAAGATCCTCGAATAATAATATTCCCGAATAATAAAATTCCTGGCAGTTTATATTATTAACGAATTTAAAAATTTCCGAATAATGAAATTCCCGAATAATAAAATTCTTGAATTGGAAAATTCTTAAATTATTTAATTTCTGGTAGTTTATCTTCTTACCGAATTTGGACATTTCCGAATAATAAAATTCCCGAATTAAAAATTTCTCAAATAACTAAAGACCCCGCAATTAATAATATTACTGAATTGAAAATACTAAAAAAAAGAAAATTCCTAAATTAGAAAATTCTCGTATAATAAAATTCTCGAATAATCAATTTACTGCAGTTTTTATTATTACCAAATTTTTTAAATTCCAAACAGTGAAATTCCCGAATAATAAAATTCCTGTATTTTAAAATTCTAAAATAATTAATTTCCTGACAGTTTATAATATTACTGAATTTGAAATACCAGAATAATAAAATTTCTCAATTGCAAAATTCCCAAATAATAAAATTCCCGAATTTAAAAATTCTCAAATAATTAAAATTCTGGCAGTTTATAATATTACTGATTTTGAAAGACCTGAATAATAAAATTACTAAATTGGAAGATCCTCGAATAATAAGATTCCCGAATAATAAAATTCCCAAATTGAAAAATTCTTAATTAAATAATTTCCTGGCAGTTTATAATATTACTGAATTTAAAATACCAGAATAATAAAATTTCTATAATAAAAAATTCTCGAATAATAAAATTCCCGAATAATAAAATTCCTTGCTGTTTATAATATTACCGAATTTGAAAAATTCCGAATAATGAAATTCTCGAATAATTAAATTCCTTGGAGATTAAATTATTACTGAATTTAAAAGACCTAAATAATAAAATTACTAAATTGGAAAATCCTCGAATAATAAGATACCCGAATTATAAAATTCCCAAATTGAAAAATTCCTAATTAAATAAATTCCTGGCAGTTTATAATATTACTGAATTTAAAATAGCAGAATAATAAAATTGCTATAATAAAAAATTCTCGAATAATAAAATTCCCGAATAATAAAATTCCTTGCTGTTTATAATATTACCGAATTTGAAAAATTCCGAATAATGAAATTCATCAAATTAGAAAATTCCCGAATAAGAAAATCCCGCATTGGAAGATTTCCGAATAATAAATTTTTTGGCAGTTTATATTATTAACGAATTTAAAAATTTCCGAATAATGAAATTCTGAATTTGAAAATTCTCAAATAATTAAATTCCTGGCAGTTTATAATATTACTGAATTTGAAATGACAGAATTATAAAATTACCAAATTGGAAATTTCTCGAATAATAAGATTCCTCAATAATAAAATTCCCGAATTGGAAAATTATTAATTCATTAAATTCCTGCCATTTTCTAATATTACTGAATTTGAAATACCAGAATAATAAAATTTATCAACTGCCAAATTCGCAAATAATAAAATTCCCGAATTTAAAAATTCTCAAATAATTAAAATTCTGGCAGTTTATAATATTACAGTTTATGTTATCATCAAATTTGGACATTTCCGAATAATGAAATTCCCGCGTTGGAAAATTCCCAAACATTAAATTCCCTGCAATTTATAATATTACTGAATTGAAAATACCATAACAAGAAAATTCCTAAATTGGAAAATTCTTGCATAATAAAATCCCTAACAGTTTATAATATGACTGAATTTGTACATTCCATTCGTCTTAAAAAATCTTTGTCTTTAGTGCGGAATTAAATTTTTTGATTTGCAATAATTTTTTTTCTTGAAAATTCTTTTTTGTTGAAAATTAATGTATATTTAGAAAAATTCATCTATTGTGGTAAAAATTCTTTTTCTTGCTACAAATTTTTTGTTTGTAGAAACTTTGACTATTTTCTTATAGATTCGGTTTTCTTGTTTAACCCTTTAACGGCCAAGCGTTGATCCCGCAAAAAAAATGTTTAAACATTTTTGATCATTTTCTCGGTTTCTATTAAGTAAAAGAGATTTTAAAACCACCTTACGATTTGTGGAATAGTCCACTTTGCTCGAAAGCATGCATTGATTTTGCCAAATTCTAAGGTCGTTTCCTGAAAATGAGGAAAAATGAAAATATTGAATGTTGCTCAGCTGAAAAATTGGTCGTTAACGGTTTAAAAATTAAATTTTGGTTATTGAAAATGCAATTCGGTGGTTGCAAATTTAATTTGATGCTTGAAATTTTATGTATGTTTTCGAAAATTTGCCTTTTTGTATCAGCTGATTTTCCTTCATTAAAAATTGTCATTTTTTACTTAAAAGCTCAAATGTGTGACCAAAAATTAATGAAGTATGTCTACCTTTCAAATTCTTGATTTTTAAATTCATCTTTTTGGTTAAAAAATTATTTTCTTGGGAATTTATATATTTTGTCGAAAGCTCTGTTCTCCTATTAAAAACTTATCTTTTTGGTACAAAATTGAAATACTTTCTGAAAAATAATTTTCCTAATGTAATTCTATCACTTCAATTTTTGGTTCAAAAGTAAATCTTTTTTAGTTTAAAATTAAGTTTTTGATTTGAAACTCATGTATTTTATTTAAAATGTGTCTTTTTTGGTACAAAATTATTTTTCTTGGTAGAAAATATTTTTTCTTTGTTGAAAATTAAACTCTTTTCTTGAAAATCTTTGTTTCTGAATAAAATTTTTTTTTGTCTGTCAATTGAATCTGTACATTCTTATATTTAGTTAGAAAATTCATGTATTTTCTCGTTCAAAAGATATTGATGAAATACATTTAATTTCCACCAGTTTCATCTCAAATCGAGCCTTTCGATCTAATTATGGCAGTGATTCGATTCTGAATTTTGATTCAGCAGAAATATCCCTTTCAAAGCCATATACATCGTTTACTGAAGCCAGAGCCAGAAGTAGTAATCCTAATCATTAAACAGAGAGGGTATATATGTACGTACATGATCCGAGTAAATGGTACATGATATGAGCATTAGTACGGTGTTAAAACGTTGTAAACTCGCGCTTTCAAGGTCCAAAATAACTTGATTACTATCTTAATATCAAACACTATATTACTTCTATAAAGTTCATATCCTCCTACATTTTATAGAAACGCCCGAGTGAAATTGATCGTTTATGCAAATAATATTTTTTTATTTACAATTTGCCTAATTTATTAAATACTTGATTTCTTTATAAGATCTGATGATAGGATCCAACAAAATAATTTTTTTTGCTATTGTGAGCGTTTAGAAAGAGCCACGACGGGTTCTGATTCACCGAAAAAGCAAAAACATCGTCTGATAGACTGTAAGCAGCCAAAGCATGTTCCGATTGACCGGAAAGAGCCACAACGGTGTTCTAACTGACCGGAAAGAGCTACAAGAGGTTCTGATTATCCGGAAAGAACCGCAACTACTTCTGATTGACCAGAAAGAACCATAGAATGAGGCACGGAATGAGCAGCGGAAGGAGCCACAACTCTTTTTGCTTGATCGGAAAGAGCTAGAACTCCTTCTGTCTCACCGGAAAGAGCCACAACGCGTTCCGATTGAACCGAAAGAGCCACAACTTCTTTTGTTTGTCCGGAAAGAGCCACAACGCGATCTGATTGACCAGAAAGAGCCACAACGCAAAAACAGCAACAACGGGTTCTGTTTGACCGGAAAGAGCCACAACTCGTTCTGATTAACCTGAAAGAGCCATAACGCCTTCTGGTTCACAGAAAAGCGCCACCAGGCGTTCAGATTGTCCAAAAAGAGGCACAGATTGTTTTGCTTGACCTAAAAGAGCCCCGACGCGTTTCGTTTGATCGGAAAGGGCCATGACTCTATCTGTTTGACAGGAAAGAGCGACTAGTCGTTCTGCTTTACTGGGAAAAACCGAAACGCTTCTTGGTTCACAGAAAAGAGCCACAAGGCGTTTTGATTGACCGGAAAGAGCCACAGATCTTTTTGCTTGAACGGGAACAGATAAAGCGCGTTCTGATTTACCAGAAAGAGCCACAACGCAAAAACAGAAACAGCACGTTCTGATTGACCAGAAAGAGCCACAACGCAAAAACAGCAGCAACACGTACTGATTGACCGGAAAGAGCCACAAATTCTTCTGTTTGACCGGGAAGAGCCACAGAGTGTTTTGATTAACCAGAAAGAGTCAGAACGTGTTTTGGTTCACAGAAAAGAGCCACAAATTTTTTTGCTTCATCGGAAACAGCCAAAACGCGTTCTGATTGATCGGAAAGCGCCACAACTCCTTCTGTTTAACCCGCAAGAGCCACGGCGCATTCTGATTGACCAGAAAGAGCCACTACGCAAAAACAGCAGCAACACGTTCTGATTGACCATAAAGAGCCACAACTCCTTCTGTTTGATCGGGAAGAGCCACAACTCTTTCTGTTTGAACGGGAAGAGCTACAGCGCGTTCTGATTAACCAGAAAGAGCCACAACACCTTTTGGTTCATAGAAAAGAGCCACAGATCTTTTTGCTTGAACGGAAACACCCAAAACGCGTTCTGATTGATCGTAAAGAGCCACAACTCCTTCTTTTTGACCCGAAAGAGCCACGTTGCGTTCTGATTGACCAGAAAGAGCCACAACGCAAAAACAGCAGCAACACGTTCTGATTGATCGGAAAGAGCCACAACTCCTTCTGTTTGACCCGAAAGAGCCACGACGCGTTTTGATTCACCGGAAAAGGCAAAACGTGTTCTGATTGACTGGAAAGAACCACAACACCATCTGATTAATCGGAAAGAGCCACAACGCGCTGCGGCATATATCAAGTATCCACAACGAATTTTGGCATATATAAAGTATTCAAATTCAGCCAAGAAGATCAATTTTGAACAAAATATGAAAGAATTAATTCTTTAGTTAAAAAAATCAACTTCCAAACAAACAGGAAGCATAATATTTTTATAAAAGTAATTAAACTTTCAATCAAAGGAAGAAATTGTCAATAAAGAGAATTATTTTCTATAAAAATGTCGCATCTTCTACCAAAGAAATGAATTTTCAACTTAATAACCAACACTATATTATTTCTATAAGATTCATGTCTACCTAAATATTATTAAAACGCGCGAGTGACATTGTTGGCAATGCGAATAATAATTGTTAATTTATAATTTTGCCGATACATTAAGTACTTTGTTGTTATATGAAATCGAATTTGAGGATCAAAAGAGACCATTTTTTGTTTCATATTTAGATATTCATTTTTTGAAAAGAATAAACAATATTAATTGTTAAGCTTCTAAGCCAAAATTCAAAATGTAGATAATCTTTTAACCAAATCGATGATTTTTACCAAAAAAGAATTATTTTCCACCAAACAGTTCCAATTTTTAACCATGATATATAGATTTTTAAACTATAAGAAATATTTTATATCAAAATAGGGAAATTTTCAACAGGATGTATGAATTTTTATCTGAAGAATATATATTTGAATTCAAAAATAATATAGTTAAATTTGTAATTAAAAAATTAATTCGAATTCTAGAATAAACTTTTTAAGCGACATATTTAAATATTCAATGAATTAATGGATTTTTAACAACAAGAACAAATAATTTCCTAACAAAAAAGTAGAATTTTCAACCCAATACAATAATTTTCATACTAAAAATTTAGTTTTTAACTAAGAGGGATCAATTTTTAAAGAAAAATGTAAAGAAATAGATATTTCAGTTAAAAAAATTAATCTGGAAAGAAAAACTACGAACTTTTTAAGCAAGCAGTTTAACTTTATATGAAAAATGTGAATTTTTATCCAAAAAGATAAAATGTTTACCAAAAAAGAAGAATTCTTAATTAAAGACATTAATTTTAACCCAAAAAGGCGAATTTTTCACAAAAAATCCAGCAGTTAAATTTTCATTTAAAAAACTAAATTTCAAAAACAGCAAAAATAAATGTTATCTTTCTAATAGAAAATAATTCTTCGTATTCGAATACTGACTTCTTAAAATATCTACTATTTTGGTGACAAATATTTCGCTTTAGTAACCATTTTTTTTTTACTGGAAATTGAACTTTTTTATTTTTCGGTTCTAAACTCTGCTTTCTTAGATGAATATTTCTGTATCAAGTTGAAAAATTATCATCTGCGTGAAAAAATTATTTTTCTTGGTTGAAAATTCATCTTTTACGTAAGAAATTAAACAATTTTTTTAAATTTGTTATTGTTTACTAAAAAATTGGTTAAAAGTGAATCTATTGGGTTGAAAGTCCGCCTAGTTTGGTAAAACATGTAATTTTTTAAAATTAATTTCTTATGTTTGAAAAATAAACTATTTAACATAAAATGCATGTACTTTTATTAAGAATTCGAATACATTTATTTCAAAATTCAATTGTTCAGTTAAAAATTTAAATATCTTATCAAAAGTTTTGTTTGTTGAAAAGTAATTTTTTTCATTGAAAATTGTCAATTCTATTTTCAGATAAAACCTCTTGGTTAAACATGTATATTCTTTATTGAAAATTTTAGTATTATGGTAAAATTACTTTTCAAACTAAAACTTTAACAATGCTGTTATAAATTTGTTTTTATCGTCAAAATAGATTTTTGGCTGCAAATGCAACTATTCCATTTCTGGGTTGAAATTATATTTTTATGTAGATAATTGCAATCAACAATTGATATTTTTTAGATAAAAATGTATGAAATTTGTTGAAAAGTCATCCTTTTGGTCGTTAATTTTAGAATCTAGAGATATAGGAAGGTCGTCTTTTTATACACTCATACTCTCATCAATATGAGGTTGCATCAAAAAATAAATTGTAATGCTGAAAGAACCTTTTAAGCGAACTGTGTTCGAGGAAGACTGCTTGTTAGACGATTTTCCATTGCTAACAGAATCGTAGTTATCAATTGAGTGGAGTAAAATCTCCGAGAGAAAATTATCTCGACGGGGACTGGAACTGAAAATGCGAAAGACGGATTGCAATTAGCATTTCTTTACTTTCCTAGAGAACTTTTAAGTTAAAAGGAATTAACTATGTAGGTTATATTGCGACGAGTGAGATACGGAATAAATTCTAGAAGTTCGTTTCTCGATTATTGTATTAGGAGCGAATTGAATTCATGGCATACAATCCCTGCTTATCAATTATAAATACAATTCATTATAAAAAAATTAATTTTTAACAATTAATTTACCGCACAGTGAATGCCAGTTGATCAACATAAACCAAATAATAGGTGAAATTTCCGTTCTGAAGATAGCTGTGCCGATATTTGTGAAAAAAAATATTTCACCAGAAATTACTGAATAAGCTGCGCTGAATGGACAGGAGCGTTGCGGTAGTGAAGGAAACAGTTGCCACTATACGGAAACTAAAGAATAAATTCTAGAAGTTCGTTTCTCGATTATTGTATTATGAGGGAATTGAATTCTTGGCATATAATCCCTGCTTATCAATTATACATACAATGCATTATAAAAAAATTATTTTTCCCAATTAATTTACTGCACAGTGAATGCCAGTTGATCAACCTAAACCAAATAATAGCTGGAATTTGTTTTGAAGATAGCTGTGTCGATATTAGTGAAAAAAAATATTTCACCAGAAATTACTGAATGAGCTGCGCTGAATGGAGAGGAGTGTTGAGGTAGTGAAGGAAACAGTTGCCACTTCATCGCAAATTTGGCTTCAAATTTTCGAAATAATAATTTTGAAAATTGCAAAAAAAGTATTTAATTTCTAACCGATGATTTACTTTACAGGTGATTCTAGGTGATCAATTTCTTTCAAATTAAATATGGATTTTCATTTTTAAAGATAGCTATGTTAATAGTTGTTTAAGGCCATGTTTCGCCAGAAATTTCTGAATGCGCTGCGCTAAATGGAGAGGAGCGTTTCGGTAGTGAAGGAACCAGTTACCACTTTGCCCAAAATTTTGTTTCAGAATTTCCAAAAGAATAGTTTTTTTAATTGCAAAATGGGTAATTATAAAAGTCATTTATGATATTATTACTCATAAAAATGCTACAAAACTGTTGCTTTGAAGACAGAACTTTTTCTCATTGTTCAGTTTGGACTGGCATCCACTTCTGATAACTAGGTATATTATATTGCGCCGAGCAAGATACGGAATAAATGGTAATTTTTTTTCTTGGCAATTGTATTAGTGGTGAGTTCAATTTATGGCATATAATACCCGATAATTAATTATGCATACAATACATATAAAATTGCAAAATATAAAATGATTGGGTTCGTTATATTATAAACGTTAAGTGATAAAGTGAATATTAAATTGCATTTACAGTTATAGAGATCATGAGAAATTTTAATATTAATTAACAATTAGCTTCGTAGTGAATGCCAGTTGATTAATTTGATGTGCATCATATATGAAATTTTTATTTTAAAGATAGCCATGCCGTTAGTTGTGTAATTCCGTTTTTCGCCAGAAATTGCTGAATTACCTGCTACCTTAAATTTAGGCTTAACTAAAACAGTATTTAAAAAAAATTATTTAGTTATCAAATTAATTATTAATTAAATAAGTATATAAAAATATCGGTCTTTCGTGTTTGACAGTTAATTTTTTTAAATTTAAATTTGACTATTTCTGTTGAAAATTTATTAGTTTAGTTACAAATTTACCTCATCACTTTTAAAGGTACATCTATTTTTAGTTAAAAGTTACTTACTTTGGGTTGAAAAGTTTACAACTTTATTTTCGGCTGAGATCTCATATTGTCTGTTAAAATTTTTATAATTTAGTTTCAATTTTATTGTTTAAAAAAATTAGAATATTTTGTTGAATATTACAATTTTAAGAAATTCATATAGTTTAATTAAAAATGCAACTGTTTTGTAGAAATTTTTTTATTCCTCCTGACGAAAAAACCTTTCTTGGATTTTTTTTTTTTGAAAAATCACTTGCTTTTGAATTTCTATCATTTCGTTAAAAATTTAAATATTTAAACAAATTGAAATATTTTGAAGAATATTATCATCTTTTTTAAATATTTTTATTTTCGGGTTGAAGTTCAACTATTTTGTAGAAAGTTGGTTTCTTTGTCTTGAAAATTAAAAAAAAATTGAATTCTGTTCATTCATCTTGGCTACAAATTCTTTTTCAAAAGAAAATTATACTTTTTGATTGAAAAAATGATCCCTTTCTGTGAAAATTTAATCTATTCATTAAAAAAATCTGCCGATATATTTGTAGTAAGTTATTCATATTGTTTGGTTAAAATTGTATTACTCGGTTAAAAAATTAATTAGTTTATTAAACTTTCAACAATTTTGTTTAAGTCATTGTGTCTAAATTTAAAAAAAACATAATTTTTAATACGTTGCAGAAGAAACATTGTTTAAAAAAGTAAAAATTGTTTCAACAATTACCAAATGTCCAAAAAAAAACTATAATTTCAAAATTAGTTAACTCTCAATAATTTCAGAATAAAACTATTTGGTCATTATTTTAAGTAAAAAGTGGTTTTAATAAATAAATAGTGTTTATATAATTCCAAAATATTTAAAACAAGAACTACTGCACTTGAAAAAAAATAAATTCATGAAATATTTTTATAAAACATTATTTTTAATGTTTAAAGTTTCTAAAATTATTGTTTGAATTTAAAAGAATAATAATGGAAAAAATATATTTCTGGATGATTTTTTTTTAAATTATTTTTATAAAAATCTCCAACAATAAATTTATAATCTTTAAACAATAATAAAAAAACATTAAAAATAATTTTTCATATAAATATTTGATGAATGTATTTTTATATCAAGTGCATTAGTTCTTGTGTTAAATATTTAAAAATTATATTAATTCTATTTATTTATTAAAACCATTTTTATATTTAAGATGGTGACAAAATAATTTTATTCTGAAATTATTAACAGAGTTAACTAATATTGAAAATAATATAGTTTTTTAAAGAATATTTGGTAATTGTTTAAACAAGTAATTTTTTGTAAAACAATTTTTCTTCTGCAAAGCATTACTTTTTTTTAAATATCGACACAATGACTTAAACAAAAATGGTTGAATGTTAAATAAAATAATTAATTTTTTAACCGAGTAATACAATTTTTAACCAAAAAATATGAATACCTTACTACAAATGTATCAGCAAAATTTTTAACTGATGAGATTAAATTTTTACATAAAGAGATGATTTTTTAAATCAAAAAGTATAATTTTCTTTTGAAAATGAATTTGCAGTCAAGATGAATTAACAGAATACAAACCATTTTAAAAATTTTCAAGACAAAGAAACTAAGTTTCTACAAAATAGTTAAACTTTCAACCGGAAAATACAAATATTTAAAAAAGATGATAATATTGTTCAAAATATTTCCATTTTTTTATATAAATAAATTTTTAACTAAATGATAAAAATTAATAAGTAGTTGATTTTTTTAAACATTAAAAACAAACAGTTAAATTTTTAATTCAACTATATAAATTTTTAAGATATTCTAATTTTTTAAACAATAAATTTGCAACTAAGTAATAAAAATATTAACAGAAAATATGAGATCTCCAACCGAAAATAAATTAGTAAACTTTTCAACCCAAAATAATTAACTTTAAACTAAAAATAGATGTAGCTTTAAAAGTGATGAGGTGAATTTGTAACTAAAATAATAAATTTTCAACCAAAATAATTAAATTTTAATTTTTAAAATTAACTGTCAAACACGAAAAACGGATAGGTCATTAATCGATTCAATTCAAGAAATATTTAGAAGAATGGAAGAGATTCAAATCGAATTTTAAACTTAAGTTTTTT
>JAAAKG020145005.1:0-10982 GCA_010014905.2 Druon quercuslanigerum
AGGCTTTGCTCTTGCGCGCGCGTTGTGCTGCGCATGCCTGCGAACCAATCGTATTACACGCTGATGTTTTATCTTTTTCGCATTTTTTTTCTCTCTGTCTGACTTATTGAGGAATAGAATACTACCTGCACTGAAAATATCGGCCTCTCAGTTTCATGACAGGATAGGTAAAAAAAACATCGATTTGCTTTGTTTTTCCTTTTTTACCCTCCTTTTTTGCTCTAGGGGAAAAAATACTCCAGTGACCCCAAAAAAACGCCACATTCTCCCTGTAGACAGGGCAAAAAAACGCGAAAATCGTGCATGTGGGATAAAAAACGTGTTTTGCGTTAGCGGACATGTTTCCCCTAGTCTTCAAAATTTTGTAATAAAAAAGTACCTACAAATATATAATAATAGATCCTATATAGTCTAGTTTTTAAAAATGTAAATACGACTGCGTAGTACTATGGACGTATTTTCATTTTATGAGTATTTTGCTTCCTCATAGATACCAAATAAATTTGCTTTGTGGGAGGTATTTCTCTAGCAAAAGACAAAAATGGATAATTCCAATATTTTCCAAGCTTAGGTTTCTGTCTTAACGAAAATCTGATTCTCAGAAAACTAAAGAGCCAATCGATGTATTCTATTCCAATGAACAACTTTTTAACTTGCGGTTATATTAAATAAGTACAAATATTATTATTCCTTGAAAATTCCTCAATAGGTGACTAGACTTTAATTAACAAAAAGTTTAAAATGCGTACTTCTTTTTTCAATTCTTTTGTAACCCTAGCTTTTCCTATTTGAAACCACATGTTAATTACAAGGGCACGGGGCACGGGTTAACATAGAAAATAAAGACAACCATCGATGACCAAAAATCAGAAATCGAATGTTTACAGGTATATGTTTGGACTACCCTAAATGATTTTTCTTGTACAATTAAATCACTAATTTGCATTTTTCAAGCCTTTCAAAAAAATGTTATTCAAATTTATATTTTCTATGTGTGATGTCACATTCTTCATTAAGCGTGGCATAGTTGTGGAACGAACCCTAATGATTTAGATTGTTAGTGGGGAGGTACTTTACCGACCAAGGCAGAAAAAATGTACTTAGCCAGCGCATGCAATTTAGTTTTTAAAACAATCGAAAACTATTCTCTTATTATTATGTAGTCTTATACCCATTTTTCTCAGCTTCTCTATCCAAAAGCCATTCTGATCAATGGAATAGATTAGAATAAAACAGAAAATAGAACTGTACCCGAAAGTAACCACCCTCCTGGTACAGTTATCACATTCAATATGATAACGGTAGCAGGAGGGTTATCAAATTCAATGTACGAGGAGGATGGTTAGTCGTTACCTCTCGAGTTTGCGTGGGAGGTCACGAAAGGTTAGGGGTAGGTGAGTCAACCCTCGACCCTCAACCAATAGCGCTCTGCTTGAAGCTCAGCTGCCAATCAGAGCCCTGAAGGGTGACCCCGTGCGCGAAACTCCTCGCACTTTATTCTAAAGAGTCCTCCTTCCCGGGGGCCGTTACTCACCTTCGATTCAAGGTGGCGTTTTAACCCCTTATCATGTCGAAGAACATGGCGAACCAAGAATCTGTCCTATGCAACTTCATTCTTTAAATTCAAAGATTTCTTCTTTGAAATCATTTCTTTTTAAATGATGCAATCTTCAATCTGAAATGCGTCGAATCTTAAAGTGTTAAATTCTAATTGCTTTGATAATTAATTTCACAAAACAAACAAAAAACTGAAAAATTAGATTGTTCAAAATTTTCTAGAAATCAAGAAATAAATATTTCTATTCAACTCATTAAAACAAAAATATCTTGTCTTCGCCCTCTTCGTAAAATTATATCATACTACAGAAACTAAAAAAAAGACAACTTAATGACAGATTGCAAGCGCTGATACTGAAACATAAAATATTTTCTGAAATCACCTCGTTGATAACTCCAATAAAAAATATCTTCGTTATTCTCTCCCGTACAATTTAACGCCGATAAATACGCTGCACGATCAACGATAAGCTCGACATAAATGTGGAGCCTGCCCCCGCATTTTTATTTATCGACTCTTTTTTTTTTTACTTTCTCATCGACCATTTATATCAAGATGCGCACTTCATTGCCGATCTTGCTCATCATTTATAAACCAACGAGATTCCTATCGCTTGACCACCATACGCTTTTTCTTCGTCCCGACTTTCAGCAAAAATTTGGGTCGCTGACCGGTAATATTTTTATGGTACTCTGATAAGCGAAATCCGTCGCCATTTTGGTGAATAGTTTCCTGGGGGCTCTTTTTATACCAGCTATCCATTCTGTCAATAAAGAAGCATAAGCTCACAGAGGGAAATTCTCGAGGGTCGTCTCCCTTGAAAGCTCTTTTGGTAGCCAATATCTGAGCAACAAAGGTAATTCATAATGTAGTTCGCGAAGTTTTTTGTGGACAATGAATTTCTAATTTTAATTTAATTTCTTATTTTTAAAATAATTGTCTGTTTCAACGAAGCGGGATAGAAGTTTTAAATATTCAAATTAAAACATGAAATTGATACGATTTTTAATAAACGTTTCCTCTTGATTGTTTTTTATTATATTACTTTCATGTCTCCATTTTACGACTACGTCTTTACTGGACTCCTTCCGTTTCAACGAGGGAAAATTGTTATCCTGATTAATGAAGGAGCCAACACGTAATAACGATAGTATCTGTACAGCATTAGCGAGTATTATTGTTTGGAGGGGAATGCCTGTAATAAAATTACAGTAACGCGATTAGAGGCGCAGACTTGGTCTGCCCTTTGTCACAAGAGAGCCGACCTGTAAGAAAGATTTGTCTACAGAAAAATCAATCTACCCTTGCAAATAAACTAAATAATATGAAATATAAATTTCGAAAGAAAAATAATTATTATTTTCAATAGACATAATAAAAACCTCATTCAGAATTTAAAAATTCTCACAGAAAGTTTATTATTCAGAGTATAAATGTGATTCATACAGCCTACTCTAATTTATTAAAATCGAGTGCAAACAGTTGGACATATCGTAAAGTCACATCTTTCAGAATAATAAATTTTGGATTTTGAAAACTTGCGTCAAGAAACTAGACACAGATCTTTTGAAATAGATGGAGGCTTTTCAAAGTGAAGCAAAAGCTTTACTTAATATTCTTGAGTTTATTCTTCCTTATTAGAAAAAAAACTTACTGTAAAATATAAATATATAATTCAAAATGTCGTATGCACATTTCAATTAATTATAGCTTAAAAATTAAGATATTTAAAATGTCTCTCCTTGGTCAAAAAAATTGAAATACCAACATTTTTTTGAATCGATTCAATAAAAGGATGAAAAATTGTACAACTCTTAAAAGTGGGATTTGAGAAAAGCTTACATGTATCTCAAAAGAAATAATAGTAAGGCTTACAAATTTCTTCGTTGCTAGAATTACAGTTCTGACCTACCAACCGTGCTTTTATATTGATTCTCTATATACTTGAAGAGCGATTCGATGCAAGACCAAGACGTCATCTCATGTACACTGTGTCCTGTAAAATAATCAAAAATAAAATACATTAATAAATAAATTATCAATATATAGGAAAATAATTATCATAATGCAAGAAAGAAAATTTCCAACTTTATCACTTGAATTTGTGTTTTCATTCATAACTTTTCCAGTAAAGCTACTTTATTAATTGAGTTACCTGACGAAACTCGTTCTATATCTCCGCTCAAAGAAAGTTCAGGTGTATCTAATGGTTTTTCGGAGGAAACCCAATTCCTAGCAACCTGCAATAAAAAATGTTCAATACATAAATAAGCCCGCATGAAGTTTACAATTAAATTATTTAATTTTAAAATAATAAAAAAATTCTATAGTTTGGGAGAAAACGAAGCACAAATAAATTTCTAAGGAAGAAAAAACCTTTTTTAAGAAGGTGAAAATCGTATTGTTTCTTGTACTTAAACGGCTTCTTAATATTATTATAGGACCCGATTTTCAACAACGTGTAACCGCAAAGCCGCAAAGGAAAGACGCTACATCCGTGGAGTGATACCGGTCGTCCCGATATCGAAGTACCTATATCCTTCCGCATTACTCAAACCATACTCCTCGCACGTGCGCCTTTTGCCGCAAACCACAGAATTACCTTAACCCTTAACTACCACACCTGCTTTCCTGTTCCTTTGCTATTGAAAGACAATTTATTAATTATTTTTCCTTTACTAAGAAACTATTTAAATTATAAATTTTTGGAAGAAATGCCGGTACTGGATTTGCGCACAAAGAACGAATCGGATTTTTGTGGTCAAATTATGCTAGCGGGTACAATTCTTAACCGATTTTCAAGGGTTATTAGATCGTTTCTGAATTAAATTTATAAAAACTTTGAGCAAGTTCCTTTTTAACAAGTTTTCAACTAATTTGTGCCCACAATTTCGGCACAGAATGGTGGTCCTCTTCAGTTAATTATTATTCAGAATTTTTTTTACACGTAATATGGTAAATATAATACAATTTTCATGTTTTATTGTTTGCGCAGATGTAGTTAACATGACAGTTATATTTTATAAGCATATCTTTTTTCAAAGTTTTTTTAAATTGAATTTTCTAAAAAGAATTCGATTTTGTTTTAAACTAATTGCAGTTTTAACCAAAAAAATACATTTTTACACAGGCGAATTTACTAAAAAATGGCTTAATTTTTAAACGTGAAAATATGAATTTTCACAAAAAAAAAGTTAATTTTAAACCAAATAATGAATGCTCACAAAATGTTATAACAAAGTAGTTCTACTTTTATTCAAGTAATCTAATTTTCAAAAAAAAATATGACTATACCAAATTGTTAAATTTTAATCAAATGTAATAAACACATGCATAGGTAAACACTTTAAATGCATGATCGTCATTTCTTTCAGATAAACACAGTTTTTTCTTCGAGATCTAGAGAAGATTTGTCAGCAAACATATTATTTTCTGTATAGCTTTACTGACTGAAATCATTTGTTTGCAGAGTGAAAAATTCTTTCAACAAAGCTTTACAGAAAATAATGTGTTTTTGACAACTCTTCAATAGATTTAGTGAAAATCCCTACTTTTAACTGTTAATCAAATTTAATACGTCGCCAAGAAATATTGTTTCCACATATATTGCAATAAAATTTGTATAAAATAAAATATATTTCATCTGGAGAACATTCTTAATATATTCGCGCTGAAGGAATTTCCATCTTGGACTAGAAGTTATTTTAACAGTTCATACAATATCCAATGCTAAGCTTGATTTTCGACAAGAGAAGAATGTTAACATTAAAACTCCAAGGACGGAAATAGGAACTAGCTATAAAAATACTAAAAATAAATGTCTGTTGAGTGTTTAATGACTGAATCAGAACATAGGAGCAGGTCCTCAACGTGGTAGTCATAGACAATTCAGTGGCAAAAAGGATCCCATGAGACATTAGTGACTGCCACTGCAATAGGATGGTAATACAAGGGGCGTTATATTATAGGTTCCTGGCAAGCTACACCAGATAGCCACTTCTCTCGGTAGCTACTCCACTCAAACCAGAGTTGAGAGGAGAGAACCGGCCATTGTCAGAGCACGACATTCATCCCCAAGCACACCCCGTACTTTTCCTTAGTAGACTTTCTACAGGGTGATCCAATTTGTTTCAACATGAAGAAACATATTACAATTTTTTTCAATTTTACCAATGCACATAAACGAATAAATATCGCGAACCGCGGAAATGCGTGATAATAAGGAGAGAAAGTGTTACAATTTTCAGAAAATTGCGTGATGTCATTCATGAACAAAGCCAAACTTTGAAACTCCGCCAGGAAAATCTACAATTCGTCAACGAAAGATATCAGCAGAATCTAGAAGATTTCCAAGATCGGTGCACTCAAGTTGCGGGCTATAGGCTAGGGTAGGTGCCAGTGATGTTTCCCCTTCGAGCCTTCTTTCCCACTCAACGGTTCCACAGGGTTACGAAGTGACTGACGCGTCACTCGAGGTTTTCTACGTAAATGGCCTAAATGAAGTAATTTATTTAGAAAACTGTAGAAGAGTGTAAAAAGCTGGTAAATTACATGACAAAAATGGCGGCTGTCTGTTTTGAACTTTTCAATTTCCTAGCTCCTACCACGTGACATAACCTCTCCCAAACCTTAATCCTAAGGAAAGCCCTATTTTGCGATGAAATATTGACGAACAGTGGTTATAAACGCATTCTAGGTTAAAGGTATGTAAATTCCACCCCTATTCATCTTGCCTTATTTTTGAAAACTTAAAATAATTGCTGCACAACCGCATACTGATAAAAATAAATTGGCCGTACAACAATATTTATAACTAGATTCATTACATCTTATTGCTGGTATAGATACAGCCATACATGATGTTTGTTTTGACCATCCGATTCTTGTTACTTACAAAGACAGACGCGCAGGCGAGAGCGAGATGCGCCTGTGGTAAACAAAGGGAAGTGAGTCGAGTAAATCAGCCATACTGAGTGTAAATTGCTAAACGACAACATCCTAGAGATGGCTCGCTTAGACAAATTTTTAATAGGATTACACATTTCATTACAGTTCTGTACCACAAATATGAATAAATTGTATTTACATTTCAGTAAATGTATTTCGCACTTTTTATGATTGAATTAAACGTGTTATGTGATGGATTTACTCATAATTTTCTAACCTACGATCGTATGGTTAAATCAATAATACTATTTCTATCATTGCGGCAAACACATGTCCACAGTCAGCACGCAAAGGTTACGTACCTATTTCATACAAACATCAAAATATTCGCAAGTTCCACATCAACGTAATTTACATCATGTAGAAAACTTCAGACGTAAATTACCTGGTAAATTACTGTGGACAACCACGCAAATTACCTGCAGTAAAATACGTACCCAACTCTGCACTTCCCTCATTCCGTCGATCCCCTTCCTTTCCCAAAATGTTCCCGTCAAAATTTAGCATTTGTTACTTATCTTCTTATTATCTTATCTTATAATCTTATTATTACTTTCTTGATGCTGAAGCGTTCACATTTTTTTGAGAAATATGTATTGTTATTAATTCTTAGTTTCATTACAATATTACAATATCATTATTAGTTCTAGCCAACTGAAGCAAATACTAACATTAGATATATATTTCCCTTCCGCTTCTATAATGTTTATTTTACTATATTTTATATAACTACATTCCTATTAAATACTAATAATAGTCGTCAAAACAAAAAAAATTTTAAACTATACTGCTAAAAATTTGCGCGAAAGTACTGGAACGAACTCTAATATAGTTAAAAAACCAACTTCAAACATTGAAATTTCATTGATAAGAGATTGTTCTTTTTCTATAATTGTTGAAGAAAATTAGCTCAGATTTCCGGTGGAAAATTTAAACCACTACGGCCAAGCAGTTTTTCAAAAAAGAACCTACATATTTGTGATTTTTCATCTTTGTATTAATTAATTAATCCGAGCTCTTAAATTTTTCTCCACCAACTTTGACCTAAATCAAATCTACAACAATTTATAGCAGAGGTCTTCAGCTAGGGGAAATTTGGTCCTAAACACTCACTTCCCAGATGTCTCGTTTCCATCACTACGCCGCCTCCCTCAGCAAGGAAAAATTCCGTCTCACTCTTACAGCTGAGTAGAGGTTCGTGGAAACGATACATGTGGCAAATAAGTATTTGCGGCCGAATTCACCTTCGCTGAAGAGACCTGATTTATAGTAATGCAATTATTAAACACTGAACATATAAATTAATGAGTTTTTGTTGTCAAGAAGTAAAAAGGTGGCCAAAGTTATATATAAATTATTGTGCAGTCGAGAATTACAAAAAATTGAGTGAATTGATATGGATACTGCCAAATATCGTAATTTTCAGTACGTCAGTATCTATTTCGTACATATTGAACAAAGAATCAGACGTAAAATGGCCGCGGCCTGCAAATTGAGAATTTTCTGATCATAGTCCGCAACTAGAGTGTAGCCGCCAAGATTAGTAAACTAATCCTGCTTTACAGAAGCATTTATTGTCTTTTGTCAATATTTTAGAAGTTACTTTTGTTTTAACAATAACCTGCCTATTGCGGTGGGTATAAATAATATCTAGTTGCTTCAAATGAGAATTTTAATCAATGACGAGCACAAAAACTTTTTACAATTTGTACAGAAAAGAGCATCATACATACCCTTCCAATCTTCCCGATAACATTGAAACTGGAATGGGATGCTTTTTATGAGTAAACTAAGAGAATGTTTCTGCACGCAATAATTTCCCTTGGGAGAAAAATATGTCTCCCTAAATAGAACCTCTATAATGCGGAATGATCAGCTACTGACATTCGATAATTACCCGCCTTTCGAACGAGGAGCTCTCAAACGTATTTATTGACTCTGTCCCACTGGGTGGACAAATATCATGGATCACCTCTTGACTGCAAAAGAGACTAATAGAAGAAGTCACGCGGTTTTATTGTACTGCAAACAATACTACCAGATGCCCGAACTTGAAAGTTTTTAAGGGAAAAGGGTTGTACTTAAATACTTGAGCGAACCTTCAGGCACATGTCTCACAAATCCTAGAACCATAGGGCGATATCTCACTTTTTCACCAAAATAAGTTAATGACAACAAAAGGCTCGCCAAAAGGTAGATTTGAACCTATTTTTCATACATCAAAATTGAAGACGACATATACCAGATTGTCACGTTCAACTTTTTTCCTCTGCGTCTGAATTAATAGTGTATGAGTTATTCCGCTTAGAAGAATTTATCAAGTGACAGTCTGATGTACGCCTTTAAGACTTTAAAGTTGCTGTCCTGTGCGTACAAACGTACATATTAGCGAATAATTGATTAGAATAGAACCAACAGAATGTACCCATTAAACAGCGCCCTAAATTTTAAATGCATAATCATTCGATTTTCATGTTACTGTCTTCTGTTCAGTTTTTCAATTACAAAATTAAAACTTTGACAATGCAAAAGAATTTCCCCATATGTTGAAATAAATGGGTCCTAACATTGGGCCAGACATTAGAAGAATTCCATTTGTTTTGAAAACGAAGCGAAAATCTATCATTTTCATACTCATTTTTGAGTAATAATAGTTTAGTAACGATCTCTGTAGAAAATGAAGGTAATATTGAATTAAGAAAATCGAAATGGATACATAGATTGCTAGTTTTAGACCAGGCTGTACTGTATAGTACATTCCTTTTACCGTTAGTGAAAAGTCACAGGAATAACTCGTCTAAGTCACTTTGTTTCTCGAAATGTCAAAGATAATTGCTCGATTCGCAATGGAAGACCTTTTGTCGCACCGTATCGACAAACGCATTACCAGATCATTGCAGCACTCACCCCCCCCCCCACTCCTCACTCTCGTATGGCAACTCGAATGTAGTAATTGCTCGACTGCGTTGATGGGGGTTGTGGCTGAGCGATTTGCCCATCTGTGGCATTGTCTCTTCTACAATGACACCGCACGACTTCTTCTATTAGCCGTCTACATTACCGAGTGGTACTTCACAACCGCGGGCAACTCTGCATGTGGCGTATCAATGTGACGGATAGCTTTCCTATTTTTTACGGGATTTCTGCAACAACTGCAAGGGTCAAAACTATAATAAATAAACATCTCCAATTTCGAAACAGAAGCTACAGCTTTACGAATTCATTTTCAAAGAATCCAAATTAAAAATTAAAAGAGTGAACGGTGGTAACATTTTAAAACTGGTAAAGCAAGCAGTGACTGATCAACACCGACTGGCCAATTGCTTTTGGAGCGCAAACACATTGTGCTATCATTCAATATTGAAACTCAACCAAAACAGATCTTAAATCAAAATTCACGTCGATCAACGCAAAATGCAGCCACTTTGCAAACGTGCAATAGACGCACCAATGCCGTGGGATGTTGATTCAAAACGGGCAGCGTTGGACAAACAGACGTTCGTACCCGTTGATTACATTATTCCTTTGTGATATAGAATGCGATGGGGGATTGTAACTCGCGAACATCTACCTGAACGTAAGTACTTCAAATCGCGCACAAATGCACTTGCTCAAACACGGAAATCTGTTATCGCATCTATCAGCCTGCTGGTTATCATTCTGTCCCATGGGAAATGCGCCGATTATATTTGCACGAACTAGTCAAGTTTCGAACGACAGACGAGTCTGTACGTTTCCCTGTTTACAGACGGTAGCACTTTAATTAATTACCCAACGTCTCCAATAAAGTAATTATCGACGTCACCAAACATCACTCGCGAGAGCGAAACTACGTATTATTAAGAGCAAATCTTCCCAATCAATAACCTCCTGTGTTTAATCTCGGGATGTTGAATGACTTTAAAAATTAAATGCTCTAAGGGAGAGGTGGAGAGGTCCATGTGATTTTAAATAAGAATTTTCATCTTAAAATTGAATTTTGCTGTTTTTTTTAGCAAAACCATTACGCCAAAAGCGCGGTTACGCCTTAGTAATACACAAATTTACGGAAATTAGTAGTAAGTATTACGATGGTTCACAAAAAAGTTGTTTTTATTTTTCCACCGTTGTATCTTAACAGTTTGTTTCTCTAGGTGAGAAAATATTATCCTAATTTTTTTCGATTTTTAAAAACATTTTGTAGAGGTTGTGAGCATCAAAGTGCAAAAATTGAGATTTTTGTATTTTTCGATTTTTTTAAAGTACACATAATAGTTTTATAGAAATATCTTTTCAATAAAAATTGTAGCTAATACAAAGGAAAAAACTCTCATTTTGTGTCTAATAAGAAAAAAAAATTATTTGGCGCCGGTAAAAGGCATAAAAGTAGGATTTCTTAGGGAGAGACAAATATAGAAGCATCCCTGCTAAAAATGACAGATAGTATCCGATAGTGACGGATACACAACCGGATAAGGATCCGGATAGCTCATTTCGG
>JAAAKG020145006.1:0-10982 GCA_010014905.2 Druon quercuslanigerum
TAGAATAACAGCTAGTTTTAGAATGGAAATGTAACCTATTTGTATGAATCAGATGATTCTTAAACAAATAAAATACTCTCTCTTACTAAGAAATACTCATCTTTTCAAATATTCATGGTATATCTCTGATATAATGTCTCCAATTCGACATATTGTAAGTTGGACCGGAACATATTATTTTTGTCTCTAATTTATGTATGCTTTTTAATGCTCGGTTTTCTTTTAAAAAAAATAAGTACTGTCATGCTATTTTTCATGTAAAAAAAGTACTTTTTTCGGATTCTTTGCTCGATGTTAGACTTATTTTAAAATAGTATACATAATTGTGGGGCGGTACCCCGCTTAATTTTATTATTCCTTTTGGATCGAATTTATTTTACTTTATTCATTATGACACTGTCATCTTAATGATCTTTTAGCATGAAAAACATAGATTATTATAGACACAAACTAAAGAGAATTTAGGTGTAGCTATCCCCTTTAAAAAAATTTTTTTGGTCGAAAGACGAGTTTATTTTTGTCTCAAGTGCAAAATATAGCTATTTTTTTTTTCTCCTGCGAATTTAGCAATTGTCAGCATATTTAAAAACACTTAGTGGTATTTTACCCCTGCGTAATTTTTTTATTGATATTGGATGGACTCTATGTCACTTCCATTAGCATAAAACTATCTTCCCAATTGCGTTTGTGTATAAAAAGCTTCTTATTCTTCATAAAATATCATCAAAAAATTAAAACAGTAAACATTTTCTCACGGAAAGAAATGAATTTTTCTTCTAAATCATGTGGTACACACGTTGCAAGTAAATTATTCGTAATACTTTAATTAAATGTAAGAACAGACAGTAAGTTTAAGTTATTACAATTAATAAATAAATATTTAAATATATCAATATATCACCTACATCACTGTTAAATATAAACAATTTCATTAATTAATTGATTATAGTTTCTGTGCCCTGAAAATAAAAAAATATTGAATTTAATTATTAGCCTTATAAATTGCGTGCTATACATGCTTGCCGTTTTTAAATTTAAAGAGAAACAATATTTTTCATATAAAGAAATTTTATGCATAATTAGTATTTCCATCAAAACATGTTACATTTTGAAAAACAAAATTATTTACAACCATCACACAAATACTTTTTAACAAAATAGTTCAGTTGTTTTAAAACGAAAGAAAATTTCAACAAAATAGTTAAATTTTGAAAATTTGTAATCAAGCAGAAATAGTTTACCATTCATTGAAAAAAAGTTTTCAAACAAACAAGATGAATTTTCAACAAAGTCAATTAATTTTTAACTAAGCCAATACATTTTTAATAATAATGATAAAGTTTCGCCCAAGAAAAGGAATTTTCAACTACTAACCTTAATCTTTTACCGAAAAAATTAACTTCAGGCAAAATACATCAATTTTTAACCAAATAACGAATAATTAAATGTACATTTTAAAAAATAATAATTTGTAATTAAACAAAGAACGAGCTTTTAACAAAATATTGTGACCAGGAAGATTAATTTTGTATCAAAAAAAGGAATTTCAAGAAAATACTGGAAAGCTAAAACGGATATATTTTGCGTTTTAATCGTGTATAAAATTACGAATTTTTTCCGACATTTAGTGATAATTTTTTATATAAAAAATTATTTTTTAACTTGGAAAACAAATTTTTAACAAAGTGGTTCAATTTTTGCTTACAAGATGAATGTTCTCCAAAAAAAGACGTATTTTTATAAAAATTCCTGAATTTTCAACTAACCAAAATAACTTTTAAACATAAAATGGATGTTTTTTTTTCTCTCAAAATGTTTATTTTTATATGAGTCATTCCATTCAGATATACAATTTTTTTTCTTCATAAAAGAAATTTTTCCCTTATTCTTGAAAGTAAAAAAATGACACCTATTATTTTATTTCATTCTGATATGTATAATATCTGAAATATAGATTTTTTCATGTCGACCCGAAAAACGAGTTCTTTTTCAAATTTATCATAAATTGTCCAATTCTTTAAGTAAAAACATTGCACCATAAAAAAACATATTGCAATATGGTTTACTTTATGTTTATGTTTGATGATTAAAAATGCGTTATTTTAAATATTTTTTTGCAATCATTTTGTAAACAATTATAATTATTTAAAAATGGGCGATGCCAATTAAAATGAATTTTAAAAATAATTTTTTATTGTAGTATCTAGAACATTACCATAAAATCTATGGCGAAGTATACGAATGGATTTTGATTCAAAGAAAAGGGGAAGACTTAGTAGGGCTATTTATGATGGACTTTTGGTAAGGGGCAGTACTCAAAGAGAGGGAAATTGAAAGAGGGTTGAACAAGATAGGTGTGGGGTTATATTTTTTTAAGTAGAAAAACTTTATCTGAAAAAATATGGTAACGATCCGTATAATGGAAAGCCGTGTTAATTGTGTCCCCTTGTTGGAACAGCCCTAGAAATAGTGAGATAAAAAACAAGAATTATATAAAAATTTCATCGGTACTTACAAACATTTTTGTTTATAATTGAAAAGAAAAAAATCATTTATTCTTATTTGAAAGCGTTACAAAAAATTTATAGGATGTATCTACAGATTTCTGAATTGTTCATCTACAGTGGCACTAACTAGCGAAAAGTGACGAGTCTTGATGGATGAAGATAAAGAAACCAAGCTGATTATTAAATGCCTTTTTTATTTAAAATATCAATCATTCGAACATTATAGATGAGATTTCATGCTTTAATTGAATAACTTTCGTTTTTGAATTTTATTTTAGATTCATGCTCCCAGTTGTGTACACAAAATGTTTGAATGTCTCCCATTATGGAACGGTTCAGCGACCTGCGTTACAAGTTCACGAACAGCTCCTCACAGGCAGCACGTGTTTTGGAACACGGGCACATTTTCGTTCAATCTGCAGTTTTATTGTATATGGTTCACGTGCTTATGCTCAAAAATATTATTCAGCTATATTATAAACAATATTATCAACATAAAGTCTGACAAGTAAAAGATTTCGGTACACAATCTGGTAATTAAAAACATAATCTACATAACTTCCAAACGTATCAACAGGCTGTTTTTATGGCACTCAATGTTGTTTGTTTATTAGCTTTTATAATAAATAATTGAAAATGGCAAAAATTAAGGGGAAAATTCAGTGCGTAAAAACTAAAAAGGATAAAAAGGAGCATCATAGGAATCAATAGGAATTCAACATGAATCTTTTTTACTAAAAACTTTACTATTTCGTTTTTGATTTAAGAATTACTTTTTATCTGAAAATTCATCAAATGTTGAAAATTGAACTTTTTAGGCAGTGAATAGAAATTATACAATTAAATATTACAGCGTATTAGTTTAAAATGCATCTCTATGGTTTAGCATTAACTTTTTAGGTAAAAACTTAACTAATTAATTTAAGGTTGTAAAATGTGCTTTTTAAATTAAAAATTCGTCATTTTTGTAGAAATTATTCTTCTTGTTTGAAAATGCATAATTGATTTAAAAATTCAAATATCCGATTTAAATATTCATATTTTTAGTTGTATATTTATAACTTTGTTTCAAAAATTGCTTTTTTTGTGTGACAAATTAATTATTTTTAACTGAAAATTTAACTTTTTGATTTTTGATTGATGATTCATCACTTTGTATAAAAGTGTAACTATTTTTTTGACAATTCATTTATTATTAATAAATTCTTTGACCTTTTTTTTTTATTTGCAAATTTATCAAGTTGTCATTTTGGATAAAAACTCAAATATTCCAATTGAACATATTTATAATTCTAGTTCAAAATTCATCATTTTTTAAACATTTTTTTTTGTGTTGGAAACGGACTTTTTAAATTTCAAATTTACCAATTTAATTTTTTGTTGAAAAATCATATTTTTTAGTTTTAAATTCAACAATTTGATTAAAATTGTATCTTTTTTCTTTGAAATATCATATGATAATTTAAAAATTTTACTATTTAAATTGAATATTTTATCTTTTCAGTTGATAGGTAATCTCTTTGGAAGAACATTAGTTTTTGGAACTAAAAATGCATTTATTCCAGTTGAAGATTCATCATTTTGGTTAAATATTGTTTTTTCTTATTTAGTGAAAAACAAATTTTTCTTACTTTAATACACATTTTTCATACACACGAATCATATACTTAAATACTTATAATGTGTTACATTTTTTTTATTCTATTGTATTTATTGCACATAAAAAATAAGCAAATAAAAGTTCTAAAATTGAAAGTAACAATGGATTATGTAGTTCTTTTATTTACTCTGATATTAAGTTGTTGATAGTCATCTTTCAAATGTCAAACTGAAAATAATCTTTTTTCTTTTTTGAAATTTATCATTTTTTTAATAAAATAAATTTTTCACAACGTGACTTCATTCTTAAACGCTTCGTTTTATTATATAATAAAAATAATACAGTAAAAGTATTTTTGTTAAGGAAATATAAAAAAAAAAGAATTAAGAAGGATATCTGTAAGTTATTTTTCAAAATATGAACAGGCTCTGCCATCCCGAGGTAAAGAAATAAATATAATATACATTTGATATAATAGAGTTAAACATATTGTATAAAAGTTCGAATTTTCAAAGAAGCAAGCGTGAAGCATGAGACACATGATGAGAATGTGTTCGTTAAAGTCGAAGGAGCTTTAACAAGAGAGAATTCACAATCACCAAATAACAGTTGTCGATGCTTTGACTTTTAATTTTAAAAGCTTCCGCACAAATGTGCGGCAAATAGAAAGAACGAGCGCATAGCGCGAGGTGAATTCATCATGGAGCGCGAGCGCTAGATAAATACATTATTGAGCGTGCAGCGCGAGAACCAATAGTCGCGCGCCCCAGGAACGCATTTTTTTAATTTTAAATGTTTTTCACAATTAAAACCAAAAACTTTGCGTCCTATAGAAAAATGAGTCTGGAAAAATTTGTAGTCCCTTTTAGGGCGCGCAATTTTAGATAATTCATTTTTTTCGTGTCTTGCATGGTTTGGCCGTAAAATGTAATTTTTTATTTTTCATTATTTTTAGTATGATCAAAATTTGAATTATCAAAATAAACGCTTTTCTTTTCTTGATTTTTTTATATCATGCGTTGTTTGGCTTAAAAAGTTCATTTTTGTTTTTTTATTTTATTTTAAAAATGCTATAGCTCTGATAATTTTCACTTTCTGAATTTTTATCCAAAATAGCTGGTTTACGAACTTGTTCTTTCTTTTTAGGCCTTAAGAAAGTGTGCAAAAGCAGAATCTAATCTGATCAATTTTTTTAAAGTTATCGTTCCTGCAGTATACAGACTACAGAGTAAAGGCAGACAGACTGACAGATAAAGTAAAATTTTACATAAAACCACTTTCACAAATTATGAAGGATGATTTGCAGGAAATTCTTAGAAGATATTTGTTTGTTTTAAAGTTAAAGAGGAATTTTTGATCTAAAAAGTTAAGTTTTCTACCAAAAATGAAAATGTCAGATTTATAGTGAAACTAAAACCACCCGTGCCACTGCACGGGCACTCATCATAGCGCGTGGCGCGCTCCTCTCGCAAGTTTGAGTGCGCCTGGGGCCCGCGACTATTGTTTTGTGCGCAATAATTCTAATAATGAAGGTCAAAGCATCAACAACTGTAATTTATATATTGTGAATTCTCTTTTGTTAAAACTCCTTCGGCTTTAACGAACACATTCTCACCATGGATCACGTTTTTCGTACTCGATTATGTCAAAAAAGTTAACTTTTCTACATTAAATTAAACACTATTATATTAAATTGTTATTGGATATTTATTTCTGTATTTCAGCTTGTTACTACTTATTCAGATATTTAAAAGAAATGTAAAAATTTTATTTTTTATGATTACTTTAATATTTGCTCCTTATTTTGCACACATTTTTATTCTCAGTTCCCTAAGACATATATATATATATATATATATATATATAGATTCAACATATTTACATTGCACATTCCATAATATGCACTGGTATTATGTTGAGACAAAAGTATTTTACTTATTCTATCTAAAAATGGAAGATCTTTTTTGGTTGAACAGTTTTTGTATATTCATTTTTTACTATATGCATCCTATCAAATAATTATTTATGAACAATTTGTAGGTATTTTTGTAGAGAGAAGCTTTTTTAATAATTTTAAGCATAGCTTGTTTTTCTTGTCCAACAATTTAATTTATTTATTTTCAATTTTGTTTCTATGAATAAAACAGAAATTACGTGTTTAATTAAAAAGTGGTTTATAAAAAATTTGTGGATCTTTTTGAAGCGGAAAATTCTTGACTAATCATCTTCATTTATTTATTTCATATTTTGACCGTTAAACGCGATGTTTTTTTCTTGAATTTTTTCTCTTGTCGTCCGTTATTTGGTTCAACATATTAATTTTTATTAATTTTTTTTTTGAAAAGGATATAATGCTGAGCTTTTTAATTTAACAAAAAAATAGGGGTGGCAAATTTTACACAATTATAATACCTTCTCCGATGCGAATAAAATCAAGACTTTTTAACAAATTAGTGTGATTTTCAAGGGAGAAGATTAATTTTCTGGCTTAAAGACAAATTTTCAACAAGACATATGAATTTTCCATAAAATACCTTAATTTTAGAACAAATAATCGAATTTTAAAATAAAACACTTTAGTTTTTAATTCAAAGAGGAATAAAATTTCAGTTAAAAATTAAGTTTTAACCAAAATAGGGCGAAGTTCGAGCAATGGAAAATCGAAAACTTTGAACAAAATAGTTCACTTTTCATGGAAAGAAAACGTAATTCAAAATTTACACAAAAATATTGCAATGGAAGACTTTTAGTAGATACCGAATTTATACGTTAAATTTTTTTCTAATGTCGAGACATTAGTTTTGGACCACTTGCATACTTAAATTTATGAAACAGTCACCTTGTCTCTATTCAAAGTGGGTTGATCACTAACAGTAAACAGGCGTATGAAATGCATTATTTCTTACCCAGGTTCTATTCAGCGAACCTCAAGCTCATTCCGAATAACATGTTTTTTTTACTAGAATTAAAATTTTCACGCATTTTTAAATTTATTATTGTTCTTAAAACTTTTTTTCATATTATCAAGCTGAAAATTGAAGCATTTTGGAAAAAATTCGCTCGTTTGCCTTAAAAGTTCACCATTTCGAATGCACACATCTTTCTTCATTGTACAAAAAAGCATTTTTGGTTAAAAATTTAATTTTTTCTTTGAAAATAAAACATGTTTTGCAGAGTGTTTGTCTTTTTTCAATCAAAATTCAACAATTTTGAAAAAAATTTCCTCCTTGATTGCTTGATAAATATGTTATGGTAAGAGAATCAAATTTTTTTAAATATTTACAGAACCCTCATATTTTTATTTGGAAAATCATTCTTTTGCATAAATATTTAATATTCTTTGCTATAATGTTAATAATCTTGGTTAAATATTAATTTTTTTAAATAAAATAATTTTATTGAAAATGCGTTCTCTTTTGGTCAGGAATTTATTATCTTTTTTCTTGAAAATTCAAATACTATGTTACAAATGTACATCTTAGGTATAAAATTAAAATATTTTGTTGAAAAGTAGTTTTTTTGTTTTGTTTTAAAGTGGACGTTTTTGTAGTAAACTAATTTTCCTCTTGAAAAATGTTTCTTCTGTATTGAAAATTAATTTTTAAAAATTGAGGATTCATCCTCACAATAAAAAAATTACCGTCGTCTAAAATATAGTATGTTCTTAAAAACTCAATTATTTTGTTAAAATTTCTCCTTTTTTTTGTGTAAAATTGACCTACAATGATAAACATTTGCTTTTTTGGTTAAAAAATCATTAAACGGTAATTTTCTAAAAATTCATCACTTTAGTTAAAACTTATTTTATTTAGTGAAAAATGCAAACATTTTGTTTAAATTGTTTTTTTTTTCAATATTATGTTTGTTACCTTAAAAGAGAAGTGTAAAATTTGTAGTTGAAACTAAATCATATTTTGTTGAGAAATAAAATTTTTTTGTTAGAAAATTAATCTTTGTGGTTAAACGTACATTTTTTTCTAGAAAATCTTATAATTTTTTAATTCAAGTAATATGTTGAAAATTAATTTTTTTTCTTCAAGTTTTTTTTTTCAAGTGTCGTTTTTCCTCTCTTTGTATTAAAGAAATGACTTTTTTCGTGAAATTTTTATAATTTCAAATATTATATATGCGAACTGAATTTCTGTAATCTATTAGGAAAATCTTACTATTTTTTGGTTGGAAATTCTACTATTATATTTTTTGTTGAAGGTGCGGCTTTTGCTAGTTAAATATATTATGCTTTTTTATAAATGTAACAAAAATTTGATATTGCAAAAGTTCCTCAGCTGCGTAGAATTTTCCATCGAGGAAAAGAATTTTGTTTTAAAAAATATAAATTTAAAAAACTAAAAATTTATTTTGTTTATTCAAAGCTTTTTTGATAAAAAATTAATATACTACGTTACAAAAAAATTTCCTTTTAAGTATAAAATAAATCTTCTTGCTTGTAACTTCTACTATTCATTGAACATGACTTTCTTAGTTAAAGATTCATATTTTTTGTTGGAATTTGATCTTTCAACTCAAAGTTTAAACTACTCTATGTGTTGTTGAAAATTAATCTATTTTTGTTGAAAAAGAAACCATGTTTTTGTACACTTTAGAAAAAGCTAGATTATTCCAGAAATTACAAAAAATATTATAATTATCATGTTATAACTGTATATTATTATAATAATTATAATCATGAAATAATTTAAAGCAATAAGAAATAAGAAAAAGATAAAAGCAGGCCGTGAAAAATAATTTCACCTTGTTATCTAAAAATATGATGTTGTCTTCTAAAATCTTGTGTTTATTTAGGAAGATCTGTTATCGTCGACACTGAATTACATTGCGTTCAGAGAATCTGGAACAAACAGTTTCCGTATTGAATATTCTTGATAATAGAATAAATAAATAATCAAATACGATACAATAAATAAATTTAAAAATATTTTTTATTAATATCGGGTATTTACATGGCTTTTTATATTGTTGGACCCTGTGGCCGTCTTGCAATCTTTCAACTCTAAAAAATTGGCTTAAGATCGTTTAGATATTTTTTCTAAAGAAAAATCTTTGTCAATATTTGCAGAAAATTTTCCATATCCTCATAAAATAATTTTTTATAATGAATTTTTTTCTTTAAAAATCTACGTTTTCGATTTTTTTCTTGGAAATATTTTCATTCCTAATTAAAAATTTAACGATATTTGTAAAAACTAATGCCCGGGTTGAAAATTTCCATAATTCTATTCCTGATCATAAATTTTGTTTGTTGAACATTCAACTATTTGTTAAGCCGTTACAATTTATTGAGTGTATTTAAGGAAAATTGAAAGGATTCTTTGCTTGAGTATTCAACTATTTTGTTTAAAAGTCTTTTTTGTTGTTGTTAAAAAATAGTTTCTGCTCATTCTTGAAGTTAAACTTCTTGTGTTAAGAAACTGATTTTCAATGTACAAAATTTATCTTCTCGGTTGAAAATCAAATTGTTTGGTCAAAAATTCAACTCCTTGGTGAAAAATTATTCTTCTTAAATCGAAAATTTATTTTTTTAAATCGAAAATTCAACTTCAGTCTTAAAAATGTACTTTTACGGTTACATTTTCGTTTAAAATAAATTAATTTGGTAGAAAATTTAACAATTTAAGAGAAAGTTGAAATATTTTCTCTAGGATTACAATTGTTGGTCTCATATTTATTTCATATTTATATTAATAAAATATACTTCTGCCTTAAAAATTTTTCTTTATGATTGAAAATTCATAATGTTATTAAAAAATTCTTGCGCGGTTTTTGCAAAGCAAAGGTTTTTCCATATAGAATTTTTCAATGGATATATAATTAAATATGAAATAAGACATATAATAACAAATATTTTTATCATGTAAATTTATTTGCTTTATTTCTTATTTTAATTCTATCCAGAATTTTCTTTTATGGGGAAATTTCAAATTTGGTAAGGTGAAAACATTAGAAATAGACAATTTTGGAAATTATGAAATATCCGACACTAGAATTTGGGATAGAAATATATATTTTTAGGTAATTATATTTCAAGCTATAAAAAATAAAAAAAGAATTATTCAGAATCCAAAAATGTTAATTGCTAGAACAAAAAAAACATTTCCTTAAACCAAATATTTTAAATTCAATATGATTATTTTTATTCAAAAAATGATGTTGCCAAATTTCATAGTATTTCTAATTCACCTTGTATTCCATTAAATTCATCTCAGATTCGTATTATTGTTATTATTATTATTATTATTATTATTATTATTATTTATTATTTATTTTCTCTAGTTCTTTTTATTTTTTCTAAATTCAATTTACACTTATTTAGTTCAATTAATTTTGGAACTAATTTTAAAATCTTTTATTTTTAGACCGCTAATCATGTTGAAATTACAAATTTTCGTACTGTAAGCTTAATAATATTTTCAAGATTTCTTATTGTTCCATAAAATTTAGAGCTTCTTTTTCTATAAATAAAAAATAATGTTTAAAAGCAAAAAGGTTAATCAATCTTTAAGTTGCATGTTTTCTAAATCGAAAGTATGTAAACCGTATGAAAGTAGGTAACATTACATTCTTTTCAAGAAGTTTCAAAAACAAAGTAATTTTTAACAAAACACGTGAAATTTATTTTTTTTTAAATTCAACAAATTTGCAACAAAATAGTTAAATTCTGATCTCAAGAAATAAATTTTCTAATAAAATTACAAGCGTTCAACTGAAAAGATGTCTTTAAAATATTAATTGAATTTTTAGGAAAAAAATTGAATTTTTTACCAAAAAAGAACAAATTCCCCATTAACTAGTTCGACTTTCAACGAAAAAAATTAATGTTTTACCAAGATGAATTCAGTTGACAAAACTTATTTTCA
>JAAAKG020145007.1:0-10981 GCA_010014905.2 Druon quercuslanigerum
TAGCGGTGAAAATAGAACTTAAAAATATTGAACTTCCTGCCTGCAGACATATCTTTTAGGAACGAATAAGTCACTAAGAGTCCGCTTAGCAAAAAGAACGTATCAACAGCAAAAAGACCCATACGTACATACAAAGACTTCCAGGAGTTAAGCCACTATTTTGTATAATTAAAAATAATAATTAGTGAAATATGTTATTAATATTTTAATTATTCTTTAATATCCACTCTCTAAATCTGAATTAGTGGAATGTCATCAGTGAAAGAAACACTTTTGAGAGTTGGCAGCACTGCACCATGTCTATTTAGCAGTTATAATAAAAGAATATTTTAGTAGATTCAATCAAATAGTCACAGTAAAAACTTAAAACATACAAATATTATAAAATATTAAAAAATGGTGCAAAGTTTCGATCCTTTTAAATGACAAATAACCTCACATGTTACTTTACTTTCAAGATTGGACTGCCATCTACGCACCCGTTAAGTAAGTGCTTTTTATACTAGTTAAAGTCTATTTTTCCCGCAGTTACATCAACAGACGGACAGCCGTAAATTATAAAATAAAAAATTTATCAAGGAACTCCTTTTGGTACCTAATTAAACGAGTAACAACGCCTAACATTAAAACTTAGAGGTTATGTTTCACATGATTTACTTTGGTGTTACTGAACCAATTAATGAATAACTCCGAATTCACTAATTAGTCAGTGAAATATCTAACTACTATTTTAAACAGTGAATTTTTCACTGATTCATATTTATAGAGCAAATAAATTGTAAATAAAGGAAGAGTTACATGCTAGACATCACAGTAAATCTTTAGATTGGATAAATAAACACTGAAGAGAGTTGACAGCTACATGCAAATTTGTGAATGGTGTTATAATTGTTAATGTAGTGGGCTCTAACAATTCTTCTATTGCAAAATTTTGTTTAATAACTCACATCATAATAATCAATGTAGTTGACATTAACCTTCATTTGGGTGAACATACACTCATGAACGAGGACAGTCCAACACATACTCAAAGATCGAATACCATACAATGCAGTTAATGAATTTGAATCGGCATTCATATTTAAAATTTTGTGTGCACTTTTGTATAATGACAAGTGTGCTAAGTTACTCGCAACTGCAGATTGAAGAGGTTTACTATTTTGGAAGATATCCAGAAACGTACAAATTATTAGGAAAATCACAAAGGTAGAGAAAAGTGCCCTGCAACCAAAAAGAATTATAAAAATTTGTCTTGATGTTAAATTCATGGATACTGAATACGTTGATAATCTACTATTATTGATAAAAACTTATAGAAATAAAAAAAAACTAATTGTACCTACACTGACGTGATGCATCCCTTTGACCATCGTCGTGGAGCAACACTTGAGCAAGTAGCAGTTGCATCTATAATTTCCAAATCTTTTGCAAACTCAATTTCATTGATAGTTTTATTAAGGAACATCTCCACGTCATTTGCATTGCATGCTGATGGAACGCATATTGACCAAGTTGGTGAAAGAGATATTGAAATGTTCTGATTCGCTAAAGTTACTCCATACATACAATGTCGGCCACGAATTTTTATATTTCCTTTCACCACCTGAACTGAATTACATTCGTCAAACATTCCCAAATCCATATGATTCCCTAATAAAATACCATATAGAATCTTTGAAGAGGAATTCAGCACTGAAAAGATGCAAGAAATTTTATTTTGTTATATTTGGTGAATTTTGTGAATAACGAACATAATTCCATATTGCGAGTCGACGACCTGGGTGCACCGAGTAGCGCCTCAGGTAATGTAGCAGTAGTTTATCACGTATTCTACGAGAACTTTAAAAAAATTTTAATTGTGCCAACATCCAAAATAACTAGCAATGTCAAACCGTTGATCCGGGTGAACTGGATCACGTACAAGGTAGCTTAGCACATATTCTTCAAGAACTTTTTCAAAATTTAAATTGTCCCAACAGCGAAAATAACTACTAATGATTAGTCGACGATCCGCGTGTACTGGATCGAGCACCAGGTAGTTTAGCACGTTTTCTAACATACGTTATATTAATTCTAATTTTACAAACATTTTTTAAAAAAGTTAGATATCTGAAATAGTCAAAACCCGTAGATTCCGAATTATTATGTTTTAGGCTGCTAACTTTGAAATGAAAAAATCTATTTCTAAATTTCTCTATTGAGATATCCTCTTTGCTTGTTATTTATGATCGCAAAATATCCACCTGATTGCCTGCGGAGAATATTGTTTTAGCTTCTCTGAGCCGAGGAATCTTTAGTGAATATTTACTTAAAATCACTCAGCATTTCGTAAATGTCACATTGAAATTAAGTTTAATTTAACGGTTATCATTTACTAAATTAAACCTCTATTTCCTAGTATTACGTACTGTAAGATATGTAAAACCCACTGAACCGCGATGAAAATAGTGGTGAAGTGGACATTACCGAAGAATCGGTACATGCTAGCGATCCGAATGGTTTGCTTATCTCGCCCATAAAGTCGTATAAACGTAAACTAACATTTTTTTAAATCCTACATAATTATTCTAAAAACTCAAAAAAGTGATTTTTCCCCATACATTTTACATGGGAAACATCAAGTCAAAACCGGCACCTGTTAAAATGAAAAAAATAAATAAAATTAGGGAATTTCTTTTTTCGGATTTGGAATGAAATGGGGGTATCGTTGCCCTCTAAAAAAAGTGTTTTTGAGCCACCCTAATGTGGAAGCGTTTATTGACAGAAAGACGTGATAGGATTTAAAATTATTGGCGCTTCTTTCTGATGAAGCCAATGAGTTACCTGTCAGTACCCCCTATTCATGAAAATGCAAAAGCTATACTCGGTTCGGTTCTGCCTCATCCCTCATTAGTCTACCGAATTTGGACAGTTACAGGATGTAAGGAACAGGATACAATTTTTTTATTTTTGTTTTCATATTTTTGTTTTCATCGAAACCATGTCGTTAGCGCTAAAAACCTATCTGGCACACAGAATCGGAAAAAAACTCTTGACTGAGAAAGAGACACAAAAAAGGGGAAGTTCTTTCAAATTTTTTATCAGGATCCGGTAAGTGATGAAACGAATATTATATTTTAAATTAAAATGTAGGCTTGAAAATGAAAATCCAAAATGTAATATGTTTTTAAATGAAAAATTTTCGAAATACGGATTCCAAACTGAACGATATCATAATTCAAAAAGATAACAATTCGACTAATTATTTTTAACTCGGTTGAAATCAAAGCTGGACAGATTTTATCTCTATAAATTTGTAAAATTCCCGGTCAAAAAATAAATTTTCTATCATTTCACGGTTATTCAAGGTCTCATGAAATTCCCGGTCATTTCACGCTGTTCATGGTCCAGCGATCACCATGTGGAATGCTGAATTGACTTTAATCATTCGTAATTTTGTTTATGTAATTATATATACTATATATATCCGTGGGAGAAATCCACGAAGAAAATAGAAATCAAAGAAAAGGAGATGAATCTTCAGTGATTAAGATGGACATTATTGGTCGAGAAACTGTAAAATAATCTAAATAGAGCTGCAGTGATGAATATAGAGGTAAAACATAATTCCTAGATTGAATATTGTGCGCTTACTAGATAAACGGAGAGAATTTTAGAGCTACAATTTTTACATGCTTTAAAGTGTCGGACTCTATGGTCTAAACTCATAGAATTCGAAACCTGAAAGCAAAGGAGCATGGCCTAATGCCTGAAACTTTGAGAACTATGCTTTAAAAGCAAGGGTTCTGAGATCTTATTTCTCGCGCCAAAGCGTGGTAAAATCAAGGAGTAGTGTCGTGAATTATTCTCATAAAATTTCTCTCCGTGTATACATGACTTTTGTCCATTAGATTTATTTTTGAACATATTGAACATATTGAATTTTAAAATATTGAACATATTTTTTAACGATATATTGAAATCATAACCAAGTTTCACGATTACTGGGACATTTTCTCTAAATTGAAAAGCCAAGAAAATTCATTAAAATAATTTCTGTTAGTCCACCAGAAATCATAGAATTTGTACATATTAGAATTCAGATTACAAAAAGAAATTAACGTTTTGATTTTGCAAAATTATTATGAATCGCCCTGAAATGATTTTTGTCTGCAATAGATGGTGCAATCACAATGCAATAAACTTCAGCAAACGTTACAGAACCTCATCTCACGTTGACTATGGGCTGTGATATCCAACCCTCTACAGCTGTTCTGTTGATTGATCCAGGAGTAGGAAATAATTCAAATCATGTTGTAAATAACGGTCCTTCAAGTTTGTCAAATAGACCCTTTCCTAATAATTTAAAAAATCATTATTTTATTTATCACTTTTTTAAAAGAAAATTACGAAATGGTGGGACTGTAGAACGCAAATGGTTAGTATACTCAGAATCTAGTGATAAGGTTTGTGGTTTCTGTTTTAAGTTATTTGATTTTTCTTCCAAACAAATTTAGCTACAAGTAGATAGAGCGATTGGAAACATATAGGCAATTCTACCGAACTTTTAGATTTTCAATTTCGCGTCTTTATTCGCATTTTCGTCTCATATATATATTTTGAACTATCATATGATCATTTTTAGTGGCAGGTATGACAAAAAAAATTTCCATATGTTTTGTACAATTTCTGAGGTATCTGTGAAGTCAGGAAGTCATAAGAAAATAAAAAAATTTTAAATAGGCTTGTGACTCAGTTAATTTTCAAAGATCTTCAAATTGTTGTAGGAGCGCCGTCCAATATTTTGATGTATCAATGATTGGAAAAAATATGAGGTATATATGTGAATTTAACCTACAAATCTCTCATATGTGCTATTATTCTACAAATAGTTACATGACCATGGAAAACATGTCACCAACTTGCATTAATTATACATTTTGTACTATATTGTTCTACGAAATTTACGCCGTTAACTTTGGTTTATTTCTCATCTTTCAAGTTCGTTTGTCTTATAACGAGGAATTAATCACGATCACCCAGATTAATGTGCCTCTTTTTTCAATTAGTTAGAACAGTTTAAAAATTTTGTCCAAAAACGTGATCGATATGAAAATTTCAGTTTTACATAAAGCAAATTCAAAATAAACATTGTATAACCGATATAACTATATAGAGTAACTATCATGAAAAAATAAGGCATTATTTACGCTAAAAGAAATTGATATTTGAAGCAAATAAATTCCTATTCTGTATCATCAAACAATCGACCTATAAAGAAATGATTAAACGTGTTTGAACTTACACGTAATATAAAGCTATTTTGGAATGTTTCGAGCAATTTTTGAGACTCGAAAACTTCTGTAAGTCTAATATGTTCACATTTCTAACTCAGCTTGCGTGAAGACGTTTGTGTACATCCCAACCTCGTTTCTTGTGGTAAACAGGAATTATGATTATGTACATTAAAATACGTAATATCCACGCCGTCAAGTAAAAATCGATCACGCATATAGTTTTTGTTAGGTCTCAAGGGTTGGAGTGTGTGTACCAAATATAAAAATGTGCTGTCAAAAAAAAATTTTTTTTATGTTGCAAATTTAAAAGTTCTGTAGACTTCTCCATATAGGTCAAAGTTTAAGTGAACATGACAAATCAGGCAGACAGTTTCAAGCATACAAAATTTAGAGTGAAATAACTTAAATACTGAAATAAAATAAAACTATCGACCAAATGCGCTAAAAAGTCTAATAAAGATTTATGAGCATTTTTCTGTTCTTAGCTTCGCATCATTTAGAATTTTGAGCTTCTTCGGACAAGCTCTTTTCTCCACAAAATGGAAATTTTTAGTACGTTTAATCATGTCATAAGAAATATATGATTATTATTGCGGGAAATAATTTGAAAATTAACTTCTGGATATTGGGTGATAATAATATCGGGATTGAAGATTGCCTTGGCTAATCATACGATAATGGCTCGAATATGAAAGGTAAAGGAAAGGGGACACAAGCAAGACTTCTTAAAATGAATCCAAGAGCAAGTTATCTTCCATGCGCGAATCTTAATAGTAACTTAATTTATGTATTAGCTAAAACTAAACTAAAACTAACTCTTTAAAAACTAACATCCATCCACGCATTGTCTCTAAGCCGACCTTGCCTTCCTCGCTTGGCATCTCCTTGCACGCATGTCGCTACTTATATTAATTTACGTATTATTTTCTGGGTCAACACAACGATGGGAGATTTTGTGTGCGCACGTGTGTTTGACATTTAAACCTCTGTGCATTACTAGTTTAGAGAGTAGAAAAGATAGCGTGAAGCTATTCCGGTGTGACTTGAAAAACGTAAGAGCAGCTTTGACAGTCGTTTCTGACGAAGATAAGAATGATTTCCACGTACGCCATGAAGCTCAAACGCTTTCTGTTCGATTCACTAATTTTGAATTTCTTGTAGCAATAGTTGTCTGGTATAACATACTGTTTCAACTGAATGTTTTTATCAAGTGATACAGAACTCTTTTACGGGATCTTTTACTAGCCACCAAAATGTTATAATCGAATCAGAAATATTTCGAAGATTACCGCAATAAAGGTTTTGGAAGCGCATTGATGAACTATTAGAGATCCAGAACTGAAATTCAAAGTGAATTTTTTATTTACTGTTAAATATTGCACTTGCATCAATGAAAACACGCTTCAAACAATGGGAATATCATAATAATATATGGTAATTTCTTCACAATTTAAAAGAGATTCTCGAAAAGCATCCTTTAAAATAACTGCACTCTGGATTAGAAGAAGAACTTACTCACAATGATGAAAGTGATATTAATGGCGAAAATCTCTATAAGTTTCTGCACTTGAAACACATGCTTCCGGATATTGCGGAAACCCCAATAGCTATTTTAAATTTTAAAGTTAAAAATAAATCGAATGATACTTTCCCTAATGTATTCCTATCGTTAATCAAACCTTAAATTGATAAAAACATATCTGAGATCAACCACATCAGATGACAGGTTGGGCTCTCTCGCGATGTTGTCAATAGAAAACGAAGCATCCCAATCAATGGATTGCTCTGAAGTCATTAACCAGTTCGCGCAAGTAATAGTACATGTCTTCATGAAGAACAGATTAGAAATATGTTACTGCTGAAAATGCAAAAAGGATGTTATCGCATCCAATATAATGGTTCAATTATTTTTTACACAATGCTTAAGATGCGCTACCTTATCGCGACTTTATTTTTATGCAGAGTTGTAATAATAGGCACAAAAAAAACAATTAAAATTTTTCCAAAATTTACATAATCTACGTTAAACATGCTTCACGCAATGTTTTTAAAATTTTATTTCTTTTTACTTATTTAAAAATTAAGTTACTAAAATAAACTTATAGTTTAAAAAAATTTAAGCTCTTAAAACCTCCCTTTTCGCGATGACCATGAGCCACTTATTAAGGAAGTCAAGTACTGGTGATTGAATAGGGTAGGGGGTTTATATATTTTTAGATTGATTTTAAACTTAAACAATTTTTTAAATATTTTTATCTTGATTTTTCTTGTGAAAATGACGGATTTTACTAAGAAAAAGAGAGCATTCGTGAAGATATTATTTATAATGAGAGAGGATAAAAAAAATTAATTCTATGAAGTAACTTTCTTTTGCTCTGAAGTCAAAAAAATTATTTTGAATAAATTATTATTATTTATTTTTATCATTTATATTATTATTATATTATTATTTTGAATATATTTTGAATTATTTAATGAATATCAATCGAAATATTTTATTTTCAGTTATATACATTTTTCATACCTTTAATTCTTCCTATAAATAATCCCTGATAAAGAGGTCTAAATTGGCATCGAAACATTTTGGTTCCCTAGCAGTATAAAAAAACGGAGAAATGAAAAAGTGAGAGATAAATCGTGGGTGCACAAATTTAAACTTACTTTTGAGAGCCCATGTTTCTTCTTCTGCAATGCTATTCATATACGTCTGAAATTGTCCTCCACAACTTTCTTTGGGATATTCAGACAAGTTTTTAGTCTTTGTAAATGTTGTCAACAAAGATTCTGGTTCCAGTTGCCCAAAAATATCTTCAAGTTTCTCTACCGACTTTTGACAGTCACCCGTTGTCACAAGGTATCGTAAGAGTACTAATACTAGCAAATTTTTCTGCATGAAGTCCATTTTTCCCGAATTTTGCAAACCAGAAAATTTAAAGTTTTAGGTAAATAACGCAAATAAAATACTTGAAATCCTTCTACAACTACAACTACAGACGAAGTCGTCGAGTCTCTTAAAGCTGACTGACTTTGATCTAGATTACAGGCATGCTCACCGTGAGTGTTGGTAGAGGAGAGCGACTATCTTTTCTATATAAAATTGTGATAGTAACTAGAATTTTAATTATTTTCTTTCAGCACGCTTAGATTTATTTTCAATTAAAGTAATTGAAAAGATAAGTTTACAAGGTGTTTTTTTGTTATACATTATTGAATATTTTAATATCACCGTTTTTTAAATTCTTTTTCTAATGTACACACATCTTGGCAGATACCTTCTTCAGTATAAAAACCTATTACCACCATGCACAAGATAAAAAGGTAAGTTATAGAAATAAAATACGATTATAAGATTTAAATCCTGTTCAGTATCAATAAATTCAGATACGTTTAATTTAATATTATGTTCATAAATGTAATATTCGAAAGTGTATTTGAGCTTACTATGTTGATATGTTTAAGTTTCAGAATTTAACTTCAAGTCTTTATGACTTTCAGGTTTAAGTTCGCGTTTACAGTTTTCACAATTCAAGTACCTGCGTATTGTCAGGACAGGTAATTTTGAGGCAGGATATTTTTTAAAACTGAATTCAGGTAACTCGACATTTTGGGGATTGATTATAAGTTTTTTTATTAAGTATTTTATTTCTTATCACTGTCTCAATTTGACTCTGAGAGAGTAGAAAAAAGTGTCAACCCGACATGATGACATTCGGACAATATACTCGATTCGATTTCGAGTTTACACAAAGTTGTTTCGCTCCCTTGCACAACTGCCATTTTGTCAGTTACCTTCTTGTATTGTGCCTTTTCTACTTCGACCCTAATAATGAATGGAAAAAGAAATTTTTGAACCATTTCTTCTATTTCCTACTTGCCGTATTTCGAAATGATGATCGTGATCATGAAATCTGCACGAATTATTTTTCAACTTTATGTACAAGTCTGATAATATTCAAATCAATATCGTGAGGGACGAATTTTCACTAAGAAGGATTATTAGCTAAAAATATTTTATTTAAGCTTCAATGTGAATTATTTTTGTCATTCCCGGGAGTATTATTATGTTTTAAAGTATATAAAATATAAAAGAACAAGTTCTTAACTTTGGTCTAATATTCTTCTAGCATGTATACTATCAGTCCACCTAATCTGTATTATTCGGAGTAAGTGCAAAACTCAAAAAGGCAACGGTAGATCATTGCCCAATATTGGCACTTGTATATGTCAAATAGTAAAACAAAAACATATGTAAAAATACAATATAATATGATATATCATTTCTACAACTTTCCAGATAGCAATCGTGAAACGCACATCACCCGCATGGCGTGTTTCTCATGCCGATGCCGTGCGTGCGAGAGAGTGTCCATATCGACATCATGGTATGATAGGCACGTAGCTGCGAGCTTTATGACTCGCATTTCGCCATCACATATGCCTTCATAAAATGTGAGCAAAATACAACACACGTGTGAATTCACCATAAAGGCAAATAATCTTTAAAAATCTTAGTACAGTAATATTATAATAATATACATTTTTTTACAATCTCATCATTTATGATTGCGAAAGTATTAGAATTGTCCAAAATTGGACACAACAGTATTTTAACGGATCTCTACGTTTCGAGACACCCTTTCCGTCCGTATACACTAACTTTGGAAAAAATGAACGAAACAAATCGATCTTTGGCACACTTTTTTAGGCCCTCAAAGAAAGGAGAGTTCGTTAACTAGCCATTTTGGATAAAAATTCAAAAAGTGAGCGGATTTTGAAAACTTTTAAGACAATTTTTTTATGGCTGAAAATTTTATGTACGAATATTTATAGTATTAGAGAATACGAACAATTTATCAAATGGCGTTTTTCGATCAAAAGAATATTCGCAGAGTTATAGCACTTTATATCAATCTAAAATCAAAATTTTAAGCCAAAAAACGCACGATATGAAAAAAGTCAAGATAAGAAAAACATTGATTTTTAATAGCCCTTAAAGATTATCATAACAACTTTTTGGATTTTCTTGAAGAATCGAAAATTCAAATTTTTATTGCACAAAAAAGAATGAAAAATCAAACGTTTCATTTTGCGGTCAATCTATGCAGGATGCGAAAAAAATGAATGAACAAAAATTGTGATCCTAACAAAAATGTACGATTTCGTAAAGAATCACTTCTTGATAGGATGCGTACTTTGTTTTATTCGTGAAAAATAACATTAAAAATAAACAAAATTTTAATTATGGAAAAACGACCTAATGACGTAGAAAATTTAGAGTATGAAGAGGCATACAAATACTGCGATCTAAAAGAGATCTTGTTGATAAAGTTTTATTTAGGCATTCCAAATGCAAAGAATAGATTATCCGAGCGTAAAGTGCGGAGTGACCCATTATCAAGCGCGAAGCAAGAGATTCATCAGAAACCTCCCCAATATTGTAAATTTAGATTTTAATGTTTATATATATGTACACAGGGTGTCCCAAAAGTCTCGATACACCTAAATATCTCTCCAGGTAAATATTCTTTCAAAAAGGTCAAGGTCATTCTTGAAGTAACTTTTAACGAGGAATCCAGTGGTGACCTTGAATTTGCCCTTGACCTCGGTCAATTTTGTTTTTTTTAAATGGGAACCCCTATTTTTGACAACGGAAATCGAAAGAGCGGGAAATTTTACGTCCAAACATGTTCTCAGGTCATGGGTCA
>JAAAKG020145008.1:0-10981 GCA_010014905.2 Druon quercuslanigerum
GGATTTTAACTGTCTTATTTTTATCATTAAATAAATGGGCATTCTATTAAAATAAAAATGATTATTAAACATTTTAGTGCAACTTGTATCGTTTTTCCATAAATCTAATTTGTTTATATTCAATGTAGAAGTAATTTCGGCGAAAAATGTTAATAAATAAAATTTTATTGTAGTTTATAGCAAATTTGAAGATATTTTTTGGTTAAACAACTTTTGTCTTTTAATTTTGTTTGTCTCTTAAGTTGCTTTTCCAAAATTTTTAATCTTATTTTTTACGGTTGAAAGAAAATCTTATCGTCTTATCTAAAAATAATTAATAACGAATTTATAAATATTTTTGGGGTGACAACTTTTGAATTTTAATTTTAGTTCGTACCTTGTGTCGATTTTCGAAAAATTGAGTTTTTTAATTTTGAATGTTGTTTTTTACGATTAAAACAAAAATTACCGTGTCCTATCAAAAATTATTCATGACAAATTTGAATGCCTTTTCGCTATTTTTTCCAGGAGCAGCTGTTATCCTTTACTTTATTCATAGCTTGTGCCGTTTGTTCAAAACTTGAATTTTTTATATTTAATGTTGTTTTTTACCAGTAAAAACAAAAACTTTTTTATAATTTCCTATCTCTTATAAGATAGAGACTGGAATCTCACATGCATGAGAGGTACAGCGAAGGTCAAAATACAAGATAAATAGAAGATATTGAATAAACAAATCAATCCTCTAAGATGCTCAGGTCGACTGTCCGAGAAGATCAAGTCGAATATTTAAGATGATCCAGTCGACCATTCAAGATGATCAAATCAACTTCACCTACTCTTACTCCACCTCTCCTTTTCCAATATACTTCCACCTCTACTATCCCCTGTTCTAGCTTCCCTAGCTAACACTTCCCCTTCCCTACTTCCCCTCATTTTTAATCATTGCCCCTACTGTCTCTCACTTAAATTCACATTTCATATTTTTCTTTTCTAATTTTCCCTACTCACCGCTCTTCATTAACCATAACTTCCCCTACCCCATTTTCCCTACTTCTCATATTTCCCTTCATATAATTTCCTTTCACTTCTCCTATTTCCCTTCCATTCATTTTCCTCTCCAAATTTCCCCCTCTATTCCCATACTTCACCTACACACCATTTTCTCTCACTTACTGTATTTTTCTCCTCCCCATTTCCCTTATTAACCATAACTTCCGCTACTCATCCTATCCATTCTCTCCTACTTCTTCTACCTTCTCACTGCACCCACATTTCTTCTCCTGTTTCCCTCTTATTTCCCATACGTCACCTACTCCCTATTGTCCCGCACTTCCTGAATTTTCCTCCCATTATTTCCCTTCACTTCTCCTATTTTTATTCCCGCATGTTCCCTCACTCCCAGTACTTTATCTTCCGTCATTTCCCCTCACTACCCTTGCTTACCCTTCCATAATTTCTCTTCTGTTCCCCGACTTTCCGATCCCTCATTTTTTAGTTAATTTTTTTTATTAAAGTAAACGCTTTTAGTTAACAATTTAATTAATTGGATGAAAACTATTTTTTTGTTAAAAAGTCCATTTTTTGTAGAATATGTATACGTTTTTTTGCTTAAATATTTAACTAATTTGTGAAAAATTTGATCTTTTTAGGAAAAAAATTATATTTGTTTATGGAAATTTAACTATTTGTTTAAAAATTAGTCCTTCTGGTTTGAATATTCATCTTTTTTGGTCAAGAATTCAACTGTTTTTGGTTTGAAATTAAAATCAACAATTAAATTTTTTGTTCCAAATTCATTTTTGTTTCTTTAAGATTCATAATTTTAGTTAAAAATTCATCTGTTTGGTTAAAGATTTAACTTATTTGTTGAAAATGTATCCCTTTTGGCTTGAAAGCTTAACTAATTATTTTTAAACACAAATGTTTGGTAGACAATTAATTTTATTTTTGTAGTTAATTCATTTTTGCAGGCTAAAAATTCAATTATTTTGTAAAAAAATTAGCTATTTTGTGGAAAATTTCATTGCTCTGTTGAAAATTCAACCACTTAGTTAAAAATTGATATTTTTGTGGAAAATTCGTCCTTTTGGCTTGAAAATTCTTCGATGAGGAAGGAAGTAATATGGTGAAGGAGGTTTAGATTTTTAGACTGATATCGATTTCCCGTGTTATTTATTTAAATAACACGTTGGTTCCGCAACACTACTCCGACCCAGGTTGCTGATCAATCTCTCTAGCGGTTATCCTACGTGAAAAGCCTCACCAAGTCATAATTTGAAGCTTCTCACTTGAGCCCATTAGTATCCAAGGTTTTTTGTTTCTCAGCTCATACTCTTTTTATAAACTAATTATCGCCACACTTTCCTCTCCTGGCATACCTCTCTAGCTTCCTTCACGTCCATCAGTTTTTTCATACATGCTCTTGTATTTCTATAGCTTATTATTTCTCTTTGAAATAGTGTCTCATTTACACATTCTATTCATTCTTTCTACAGTCTGCCTCTGGGCAAACTGTGATTTATTTTACCTTCATATATTTGCTTCGTTAGTAATTCATCATTATCTTATCCATATAGCCAAACTTTCTTGGCTGAAAATTTCACCAGTTCTGGTTGAAGATTAATCTTTTTTTTTTGTTGAGAATTCGACCATTTAAAGTTAAAAATTCGTCTAGTTCGTTAAAAATTCGTTTCTTTTGCTTGAAGGTTTAATCATATATTGAGTTATAACTGCAACTTTTTGGATTAAAATGATTAAAATTCTTGAAAAATGAACTTCCTTATTTTTATGGAATCAAATTCATCAATTCCTGTTTCTTTTAATTTAAATTTTTAACTAAATCTTTTTTGAATTTTGTTGAACTTTTAGTTGAACTACTTTTTTGAGAATTTAATATATTTTGATTTTAAATCTTAATGGTGTCACATTTAATTTAATACATTATCTATGCATGAATTATATTTTAAAGAATTTATACCCCAGTTATTCTATATTTGTTGTAAAAAATAATCCTATTTCCCCTATTTTGAGAACATACTCGTATTCCGCTATTGAGCCTGCTATCGCGCCATTTCAAAAATTTTATAAAACAAAGTATAGTTAAGGGATTGCATAAAACGAATGGATGAAGAGGACAAGGGCGTAAATATATATGCAGTATGGTAACTTCAGATCGACTTGATAACTTTGATTAGCAATTTTTATTGCTTGATTACCCGAGCTGACCTCCATATTATTGAATTAAAACTCATCAAAATAAAATGATAGTTAAATCCTGGAAAAATTCGTTTTATAAATGAAATCGGTACACACCAAAAAAGAAAATAAAGGCCTGGGCTGTCATTTCCTCTAAGGTGAGCTCGACTTTGCTTTTTTCATTCTCCCTATTCTCCATCATGAGTTGTAGCATATCCGGTCGAGATATTCCCTTTTTGTCTCTCATAGCTATCGTGGATTCGATAATTTCTGTGAAGAATCGAGCAATTCTTGGGTGGATCAATCGAATGTTGAAGAATCTCACAATCCAGAAAAAGTCTCTCATGAGAAAGAATTTCAGAGTAATTTTTTGCAGATCCGTGGCTTCCTTACCCATCAAATAAAATTCATTTTCTGGATTTCTCATCGAGTCAATTTTGATCCCAAATGCACAGGTTGCTATCACATCATTGGTATACCTCGTGAAGGCGTCCTTCATTTCTCTTACCTGATTATTTTTCGTATCCTTAGCCAGAAATTCAGTGAAGTCAATCGCACATTGAGATATGAGTTTGTACATTGTCTTCATCTTGCTCGATGTAAAAGCTGGACTCAACAAGTTCCTGACATTGTGCCATTTTTCTCCTGTTAATGAAAACAAGTTCTTGCCAAAGAGGGGGTCCCAAGTTTCTTCAATAAAGGTTCGATGATTTGGAAAGCTTTCGAAATTCTTCACTCCGACTGATTTGACTAATTCAATGTCACGTAGCACAATCACTGGGTTCATGAAGTCATATATACCAAAGTACTTTGCATTTGAGAAATTATCGTACAATTTTTTCAGCATATTTGCCATGCTTATTCTGCGAAAGATAACTGGGGCCATGTTACCGAATAAAGGTATGGGTGTGATATGGGGAATTCCGGCAATTTTGAACATTTTCAGTTTCTTTAAATTATAAAAAAGATAAATTCCAAGGGCACCAGTTAAGGTGGCCAAAATCAAGGTCCACAAGTTTAAAATCATCGTTTAGTGAAGCGAGACTTCAGTAATCGATAGCAATTGTTGAACGGTGGAGTTCTTTCCTGCAACTGACAAATTATAAATGATCACTGCGTGCTTTTGAAAACCTACACAGACACTTCAAAGCATATGTAATTGAGACACGTGTCTTTAAACTTGCAGGATAATTGATCGTTGTTGACACTATATGCAAGGTAAGTAGGAAGATTAGTAGTTGTAAAAATAGATCAGAGTGTAAGAAATTCAATTATTTTGCGTGACACACAAACTTGATAAAATACATTTTGAAGTGAACTTTGCACAAATCAGTATAGCTTTTAGTAGCGTTTAAGTGAAATATAAAGCATTTCCTTCAGAAAAATGTTCCTTATCCTAATTAGAGAGAATGGTCTAAATTTTTAATTTAGTATTCCCGGCTATTTCTAGCCTTTATTCTATAAATTTTGAAAAGAATTAAACATTTTAGAATGAATTCTAGAATCCTACAATCCTAGAATGAATCTCTAGAAAATATAAGTTTTCAACAAAAATCTTAACTTTCAAATGGAAAAGATGAATGAAAAAAATTGATTTTCATCTCAACAGTTGCAATTGTAACGAAATATTGAAACTTTGAAATAAAAGAGACGAATTTTCAACAAAAAATGGTATTTTTAACCAAGCTTTTGAATTTTTAACCTAAGATAATCCAACTTCAACCAAATGACCGAATTTTAAAAAAAAGTTAAAATCAGCATTTTCATCCTAATAAAGGAATTTTCAAGCCAGCACGACGAATCCATTAGAAGACAGTGAAGTTTTCATTCCATAAAGAAAATTAATTTTATAATTGAAAAAAACGAATGTTAAACAATACAGTTGAATTTTCGACAAAAAGGATAATAGTGGACTTTCCAATTAAAAATAATTAGCTTTTGACCATAAAAGATGAAAGTTCAACCGAAAAAGTTGACATTTTAAACAAAAGATCAATGTTTATTAAAAAAGGATGGATTTTCTATCCAAAAGGATAAATTTTCATCAAACCAGTTGAATTTTTAATCACAAAGCGGTACATTTTTAAAGAAATAGTTGAATTTAAAACGAAAAAACAAAAAATTTAATTGTTGTGAAGAATTGTTATATACCTAATGCCAATATAAAATTCGGCACAACAATTAAAATAATTGGTTCAATCAAATCCGAAGTTTAAAAAATACCAATAAAAATATCACAAAATAAAAAATTTAAATTTTTAATCTACGAAGATGAAGCTTAACCAAATGGTCGAAAATTTCAAACAACAAGATTAAACTTCAACCAGAAACAGAGAAACATAGATTAACCAAAAGATGAATTTCCAATCCAAAAGAACGAATTTTCTATCCACAAAATACAGATTTTCATAAAAATAGTCGAATTTTCAATCAAATAATGAAATTCTCCCGGTGCTCAAAATTTGATGCTAAATCTCGGCTTCCCGGATAGTGGATAGCCTGGTATGAGAACTATAGATTTCGAGTGAAAATGCTTGTGTTTAAAAATATTTGAATTTTATATCAAAAAATAAAATACAAAAATGTTAGAACAACTCTTTTTCATCATTAGTCACATGAGAAGTACTTCTGGTTTTCCAAATTTTGGATTTTTAAAACATGAGTAAAAGGAAGCGTAACTGATTTTTTAATAAAACTAAACTTGAAAAATAATAAAAATTTCAATTTAAAATATTTTAATAGAGAAGTTTCAGATTGCTTAATATGCATAATGGTGGATTAATATTTAATGATTTATGCAATGACTTCATAGGTACATAATCTCAAAGCATCTCGTGCATCCATAAAAAAACATGCGTCTGCAAATTCTATTCACTAACATTTTATATGTATGTTTTATGACGCATGTGCTTTTTTATGCTGGTTTACCTATTTGGCAAGGAAGGGAAATATAATTTTTCTTAGATTCTTGAAAAAATTCAAAAAGATTTTTGAAGATTTCGAATATGTCTAATAAAAATTTCAACAAAAAAGGTCATTTTCAACCATATAGTTAAATTTTCAACAAAAAAAGATAAATTTCCAACGAAAAATGTGATTTATAATTAATATTTCTACCAAATAAATCAAATTTAAACTAAAATGATGAATCTTCACAAAAATGAATTTTTTGAAAAAGTGGTTCAACTTTTACCCAAGTGGTTAAATTTTCAAGCGAAAAATTTAATTTTCAATGAAAACTGTGATAGCAGATATTTCAAACCAAAAAGATTATAATTTAAAATAAAAACCAGTCGAATTTATCCAAAAAATATCATTTTTTTACGTAAAACTTCTAAATACTTTTTAAAATTATTCAATGTTTTTAACTGTTAAAATTTTTTTTAAAAATATTTTGTTATCTTAAAAAATTAAAATTAATCTTTAAAATAAAACCTAAATAATTAAACATGTTTTCAGATATCGGTACTTTTTTATATGAAATACTTTATAAATTGTACTACAGTGGGAGAAAAATGTTTATATAAATAAAATATAAATAAATGATCATTGTAGATTTTTGCTCTTTTCCTTTAAACGTCCATGCAGAATATTTATAAATATATCAAAATATTTGTAGAAGTCCATATATTTGAGGGATTAGAAAATAATTTCTTTTAAATGTTGTCGACTTTTCATTTGGCTTCGAATTTATTTTTGACTTTTAATATTGGTATATTATGCGATTTTGAAGTTTGAAAAGAAATATATCTAATTTTGGAACTTCTAGAATTGATCTTATTTTTAAAGCAAGCCTTTGAGTTTTAATTTATAAAGAAATATAACTTTTTAGTATAAAATATTTTATTGCTGAGCCTCGAATTTTAAATTTTATAGGCATAAAATTTAGTTTAGAATTATTCCGTTTAAGAAACGAAAAACAAATTAAGTTTGAAAACTTAAATTTATAACTTGATTGTTTGTAAACCGCCAAATAAACAATAATATTTCATGAACTAAAACATTTTAATTCGCGTTTTACATTATTTTCATATATTTCTATTTACTGTATTTTTACATTTTTTTACTAAAAAGAAATAAAATCCTAATATTCTCTTTTATTTTTCGTAAATATAAATTCCAAAGAAAAAATACCACTAACTTATTAAAGGTTACTCGATTAAAACTATGTTACTCAATTAAGCGTTTAATCTACTAAAATGTTCCGCATCAATTTATTTTATTAATCAGGAGAAAAAAGCATGTTATTCGCACTCAGGAAATATTAAGGAAAAATGTAATCACTTAGAGTTGTACTTTAAAGGAAAAAACATCTTAACTAATACTTATCCTCTCGCAGCCTAAATAAAAATTAACTATTATAATGATAAATGGCAATAGAGTGTTTTTATTCAGTTTGCTATATTTGATTCAATTCTGTGACGGAAAAGAAAATCTGCGGTCGGTCACTGAAAGTGCAATAGTAAAACACTTACTCCAGAGCGAGATTCGAAGATGTTCAATTGAAATTATTCAAAAATTCCCGAGAAAAAATAGAAAAACTCAACACTATACGAGTGATTCTAAACAGACTGTAGAATACTCTTTTAAAATTTCGGAAAATCCGATTCAAGGTTGGGTCCCGTCTTTGATATCAAGAATTGCTGGTAAAAAAGATGTTCGTTATCCTCTGGAAGACTTTTGCGTTGTGGATGTTGCAGATTGGAATGAACTTCGCGCTTCATTGGATTTATTGTATAATCATGTATTTTATGATAAGTGTGTAATTAATATTTTTTTTAACACAAACGGAACGGAAAATCTTCAGCGATTCGTTGATGAGGTTTGGTACAGAGGGTATTCCATGAATGTAAGATTTATATTGAATGTGAAACAACTGAATAAAACATTAGTTCTTGGAGCAGCTCCTTATTCGCCGAGTACGTGTCTGAAAGGAAAATTAATCGAGGTATGATAAGGTCATTTACATATCGATTCTAGCGTAGCCCAAAAAAAAATTTCAACATTTTTTTTGGCAGTTCCCCTCCATTTTTTTAGGTTCCCCAAAAAGTGTCTATAATAAAGTATGGGCAATACTTTCATGAACTTATGAAACCTCTTCAAGGAATACGAATTCACCATTAACTTTTTTATTTAATCCCATTCATAGATCCTCGTAAATGAATAAATTGTTTATTTACTTTTTAAATAATTTATATTTGTCTATCTCCAAATTTCTACCCGAATAAGATAACAAATTTTCTTTAGTCCTATGTTTTTATACAAGTTTTAAATGTTTAGCCGAAATTTTACTTTTTCGAACGTCTTTTTTATTGTTTGAGCAATTAATTATCTTGCAATATCGTGAATTAATGGTATTTTATTAGTTTTTTGGTCTAATTTTCAAATGTCAATCGTAAAATGTAGGGTCGCAGTCCAAAAGGTGCTAAGGGACTTTTTGGCGAAAATTGGTTTCTTGGCCCAAAAATTATATAAAAATCAATTACACATCCTTTTACAAGTATTTGCTCGAATGCTCATTTTTTAGTCATTTTTAGTATAGTAATACAAAGTTTGTATGCCGCAGGGTGTCAAGGAACATGCTTTAATTGACCCTTTCAATTTTTGTAATTTTTTAACTATTACAAGTAATACTTATCTTCTTGAGTATTTCTTAATAATAAAAAATAAAAAAATTAAATTAAAAAAAAAACAAGGGTCATTCTAACCTAAGAAGTAAAAACTTTAAAATTTGTAATTTTTTTTCTCAATAAATACAACGTTTTTGTGATGTAACTATTATGAGTTTTATTCACTAACAAAATTTATTCCAAGTAAAGTCAAATTGAATATGAAAAATATCACAAATAATTGATTTTAAGAGCAAAAAAGCGAAAAACTAGGTGAGAGCGTTACACAAAAATTTCATTTTCTCTGACCTGAATAACTTTTTTGGATCGAAAAATTTTAATTCTCATTTTACATTCCCATATCAGAAAAAAATATTTTTATTTTTGTAAGAAATTAAAAATTCTATTTTATCGGTACCGCTAACCGATTTCCAAAACCTGTTAAATTCGAGCATTCGCATTCTCGATCGATTTTCTCGGAACTGGATAACTTTTTTACAACAAAATTTGTTTTTTCGCATTGACAAACTCTTCTTTCTTTAAATTGTAATTTCGATTTTACATAATGCTTTTTCACTCAGCTGTACAATTGTCAAAATGTCCCTTACACCTTTTAGACTGCCACCATTCAAAAGTTCATTTTAGTTATCTGTTTATCGTTCAAGAAATTTAATAATAACAATTAAAAATAGCAAATACATTCAGAAATAGGTGCCCACATTTACTAATTATGCCATATTATTATGAAATTATAATAAAAATTTGATATTATAAGATAATAATTTTAATCAGCACTCTAGCACTTTCGTAAATCCTGCGGTTAGAAGATCTAGCCAGGGGCTTTTTAGCGCCCTAATAAGCCGATATTTAGACACTCCAGTCAGAGGAAAATAAATAAATAAATAGTATTGAGTATATTGTAAATAAATAGTAAATAAGAAATAAATGACTGAACAATATTCTCTTTCTTTTTAGAATACTGGCGTCAAAAATTGTATAAGCTAAAGTACAGGGAAAAATTTAATTAACAAAAAATATTTAAATTTAAAAAATTATAATTATTGAACGTATTAATTGTTTTTAAATATCCTAACTTATATTTTAAATTTAACTTCAGACAAACGTTGTGGTAGAAAATTCGCAAGCACCGAGAATCGAACCCTAGCCGCCTAAGTTTATGAACGGCGTGCGCTACGTCCACTAGACTACTGAATATTGCATTATTTTCGAGCTAAGAAAAAGATCAATCACTTACTATAAATATTTAAATTACTTATAAAGTTCTTTTAAAACAACGGATCTCGTGTTTTAATAATATTTATTTAAAACTATAGGAATATTATTCTAGTAATTTTTTTAATTGCAAAGAAAAAATTTTCAAATTAATAGTACAAAATATACAAGAATTTTATATAAAAGACACTGAGATGTTTGTGTTTTATGGAAGGCTGACCAGTACCAGAACTGAGCCGAGATAGACTATAAAGACGATCAAAAAATGAATTATTACATATTGTTATTTTCTTATAAATTGTATAATTTTAGACATTCTGACCATTTTTCGAAAATATTGTAAATAGACTGTCAATAGAAAGTCAATATACTGTGAAGAATAGTAAAAAAACCAGTTGATATTTAGAAAAATTAGAATAATTCGTTTCTTTGGCATCTCATTTTTATAAAAGAATAAAAAAATCGCTATCCCAAAATAAATACATAAAAAATTCAATTTCATGTGCTTTTATTATAATATACATGTTTGGGTTGTTTGATGAGAATTAAACTGAATTGAGCCTAGAATGACGCTAACACGCATTGGTTTAAAACTTTTGTTTATTTAATCACTATTACACGCTACAGACATAGGGAGATGAAATTTTAATATTGCGACTGTAATGCACAGAAATTACTGAATTTAATAAATAATATATGGAAAAAATTTGTATTGCGTCGATAAGCGAAGAAATAAGTTTTTGTCTTTTCGCTAGCCTGTCTCGAACGGCACTGACCCTCTTGACCTGGGCCAAAGGGTCCTCTGGTTCACAGGGTGATTGTCAATTTCGCCCCAGCTACCTGTGTACCGTCCCCCACTACGCGGCTTCCCCTCACACCGTCGAGCTGCTACTACTGAGCTTGGTCAGCAAGGGGGCCTTTCCCAAGAGTAGTGGGGGAACGGTACACAGGTAACTGGGACG
>JAAAKG020145009.1:0-10980 GCA_010014905.2 Druon quercuslanigerum
TTACTCAGCAATATAATACTTTCAAATAGTTTCAATTTTAGACTTCTGAAATATTATGTTTAGAGTTCCGTTTCTAATTTTTCATTTTCATAAGTTTTAATTTTGCAATTGCTATTGAAATCTTTCAATTACGAAAAAGTATAATAAACAATATGAAAAATTTTAATTTTTAGAATACTCAAAGTTACTTGGAATAATTTAATTGTTAACGGGTTCAAGTATAAAAAAGTTTTGAAATCGATTTTAACACATTCAATTTAGTTTTCAATTTCAAATTCTTACCGTATGGATCAAACATTATCTAAATTCAAAAGTTTTAGATATATTAATAATTAATTTTAAAAGCCTTTGATTATAAATAATACAATTTTTAATCTTTTTAGTTTAAATGGTCTATTTTTTAAAATTATAATTAAAAAATAATAATTTTTTAACGTCTTTAAATTATTCTAATTCCGAAACCTTAGTCTCAAATTATTCTATTTTTAAAGCCTCTTTTTTGAAATTTTTTAATGTCAAATCCTTTCAAAGTAAAACTATACAATTTTAAATGCTGTGTCTAAGAAATGATGAAAATTCAATTCCGTCCCGTGCCATTTGAAATATTATCCTTTTCCAAACATTTTATGTTATCACATTTTTTTTATTTGGACGTCTTCAATTTAAAAATATATTTTAAATATGTATGAAGTATTTTTTATATTTATTATGTGCTGTTTGATAAATTTATTGTGTGTAATGTTAAAATTTGTTACTTCGAATCAAGAAAATACGATTTTCAAAAATTGTGATCTTACCTCTTTTGAATCTATTTTTCAAAACGATTAATATAAATCTGATTTTAATTATTTGTAACATCCTATTATAATTCGACTTTGGAAGCAAATTAACCTTTTTTCATAAGAAAAATGTTCATAATGTTCATGATGTTTAGAAAAAAATTTAACAACAGTCATTTTTTCGCGACTTAAAAAGATAAATAGTTTAAATCAATCAAATTTATGGTAAATTATTGAAAAAATTTTTATAAACAAATGTACATTTTGATCATTTTTGCATAAATAAGCTAATTTGTTGAGAAATAAATCAGATATGTATTGAGAATGATTTGTTTTTGTAATATTTTTGTATCAGAAAGAAGTTTAGATTGTTTAAACAATTTTTATAATTAATTCCCTTTATAATACTTTTCAAAATGACGATAATTGCTAACTATTTATAAGACAAATAGATCATTATTTGCAGAAAATATTAAATTTTCACGATTTATAGAAGAAAAAATATTTAAAGAAGTGAAGATTGTCGTAAAAAACGAAAAAATTCTTTAAACATTGCTAAATGTTCTTAACTCCTTCCCAGTAACACAGCAAACGTGTATACGTGTTTACATCTGGATAAAATTGGTGGCAGTTACGTTGGATTTAAAAAATTCAGAATGGCGGATTCAATATAGTAGACATCGAATATAAAAAATGTTTCCATCTGGATAAAATTGATAATACATAGGTTTCTGGGAACTCTAACTGCAAATCCGATGTTGGATATACAATTTTTTAATGGCGGATCCAATATGGCGGACATGAGTTATTAAAAATGATCGGTCTTTGATGAAATTGGTGCTACTCAGGTTTCATCCGCCTACTGGAGATGTCCAGCCGAGTGTATCATATAACTTTGTTATAACAAAAAGAATTAGGCGTTTAGCCGGAGAATCCTTAAGTCGGGACTCTATACGAAATGGAAAAACAGCAAATGTAGGATCCCATTGTGCACCTAAAACTTTCAATTAAATCTCCTCCTCTACATGAAAATCAAATGATCTCTCATGAATTCCCGATAGACAGCCTGATAATAGTAACTCATTATTACTTGTCCATTTTCTGAGATGGAAACACTAACTTGCGTTCTTGATTCTCGAGCTTCCATTTCATCAGTTTCAGAAAGTACATCATCTACACAAACATTATTTTCAAGAACTGATTTGGCTGCAGGAAAATGAGAATCCTCATCAGATGCTGACTGCTTGATGATTCAATTAGTGATGTAAGAAGCAGAAAAATCGTTTTTCTTTTTACCAAACAAACAGCCTTTAGATGAAATATCTCTGTGACTTACTGAGAATGTATTATAAGTTTATAAAAAATTTGTACTCCAATTATTACGGACTTTTTCGCATATCTACTACTTTGCCATTATTTATTTAATTTCTTGAGTACAAATTTTTTCCGTGTGCGTCAATGTTGATGGGAATAATGAATAAATTAATACATACCGTCACGGTGCGGTACGTTCGCCCACATTTAAAGTTTTAGTAATAAAATTGATCTATTTATATTTTTGCTTGCAGAATTAAGTTCCCAGTACGATAAGAATAAAATTCATGAAAATGGCTATAGGATGATTCCAGGTGGACATGGCTACTGGTATAATACAAAACACGGGCCAGTACATATAGTGTCTGACATTTTAGGTTTTCATACATTAGACACCAATCGAGAGACAGCTGTTGCTATCATAGAAAGCGACGGCACTATTCGCGGAATACATCAGAATCAAGTACACCATGTTGGAGTGGGCAAGAATGGCAATAAAATAACATTGAATGATGCTGAAGTAAAGGAATATAAAATTTTATTTAGCCAGCAGCTCAAACATGAATAAAACTTTGGAATACAAAATTTTTTATGTGCACATCCTTCCTCCTTTAAGGAGAAGCAGAAAAAACTATTTTTTCTAAATATAATTCGAAAATTCATGTATTTTGCTAAAAATTCGTCTTTTTAAAAAAAATTATTGTTCTGTTTGAGATTTCATTTTTGTAGGCTGATAATTAAAATGTCTTGTTAAAAATTCAACTATCTTGTTGCAAATTTATTGATTTTCATGACAGTGCAACTCTGCGTCAAAAAAAATCTTTTCTTGTTGAGATTCTTTTTTTGAATATGAATCGAAACACATTTATTGCTTTCATAAAAAGCAACAGCACTATATTCGCAGAATACGTCAAAATCAAGTACACCATGTTGGAGTTGGCAAGAACAGCAATAAAAAATATTATCTGATGATAAGGTAAAGAAATGTAAAATCCCATTTGGACTTGCTGAGATTCCTTTTTAAATACCACCTGAGACACAACACTTGCTATAATAGAAAGCGTCATTACTATTCGTGGAATATATCAGAATAAAGTACACCATGATGGAGTGGGCAAGAACCGTAAGAAAGAATTGTCTAAATCTGAAGTCAATGAATTTAAAATCCATTTGAATTCGAGACTTAAAAATAAGAAGATTTTAAAACTAGGGATTAAAAATTGATTTTTATAAACAAATGCATAGTTTTTTCAAGTGTCGATAAATAGGCTATTTTTTTTTTGCAGAATCAACCAAATGTACATTTTGGTCACTGCTACTGATGATATTACGTCTACAATATTTTGTTGAAATTTCGAGTGATTTGTTGAAAATTAATCTAATTTCTTTCAAATTGACATGTTTTCTTGAAAATCATTTTATTTTTGGTTAATAATTAAGTAATTTAAATTAAAATCAAAGTATACGTTTTCTGTTTACAAATTTGTTCCTTTTTTTAAGTTTTATTTTACTTTGTTATTCATCAAAGTTAATTTTAATAAAATATAGGTTGAATTTCAATTAAAATACATTTAATTTTACGGCCATGTATTATATTGCATTCCTAGTAATGGAGATCTTTAAAGGGAAAATGTAAAACCAATAATCGCATTACTTAAAAATATAAACGCATTTAAAATATTACCCTCAAATAATTAATCTTAAATATAATTCAACAATCCTACTAAATGAAACCTTAAGTTACGTTTATTTTAATTTCATTATTCATACAAATAATTATTATCATCTTATTTCATGCATTTGAAACATGATTTAAATATAAAATAAATTTAATTCAGTATCAGTCAACTTATTGTTTACATTGAAATTAAATTTGAACTAATATACATTGCATTCTAATGAATAATTAAAAAATTATTTACAAATAGAATAATATGTATGCGATAAACGGGATGAAAGTTATGAAGAACCTTGGTTGAGCGCAGTGATCCCAACTTTGACATGTTGAGCTACTGCGATTGCCCGGCGTAGCGACTTTCATTGGTCGCTGTTGGCGCGCAATTCAAACCGCGTATAATTAAGACATATTGAAAATAAACAACATAATTATAATAAATTGTACATTTATGTCAGCAATTACGTAATTTGTGATGTAAGGTTAAGAAAAAATTCTGACACGTATAATTGGTAAATAATAGTACAGATTCTTATTTTATGTCAAAATGACATGGATGAAACCGCTAGCAACCAAAAGGGGATACGCTCGAAACGCCGTCGTTTAAGTTGGCCCCCAGGTCATATTTTTTCAGGCTAATTTTTAAATTTTTAATAAAATATTCCAATACAAAATTTTATTGCGCATATTTTTAGTCATATAAATGAATGTTATAACTTTATTACTTTACTTAAAATTACTTTATGAAAATTAACAGGCACTTAAACTTTTATTAGGATTCAAGGAAGTTTTTTGGAAGATATTAGGCAATTATGTTTTATGGTTTTAAAGTCACAATTAATTTAAGAACCCAGCGCTGTCCCGTACGCGTGCTAGCTCATCCTGTAGTATTAAAGTGTATAACAGCGGATGATTGGAAGGTCAAGCCGGCCACCAAAACAAAAGAGGATATGTTTATTTATAAAATATATGGAATTGATTCAAAACGTTTGTTCCCCTCCATTTAGTGTGAATGCGAAATGTAAAGATTTTTTGCATGAATTTAAAAAAAGGTTCAAGGGCAAAATCCGCAAACCGAAAAATGTTTAAGTTAGTAAAGCTTTTGTTTTACATTTTTCCCCGATGGAAAAGTAGACGTTAACGATAAATTTAAATTGTTCTTCAAATAAATTTAATTCAATAAATTGTTGTTCACCTCGAATTGGACTAAAATAAACTAAAATCAAAGATGTGAAAAGGCTTTTTAATTTTCTAAGCGCCCCTGTAAACGAATTCTTCCGAAATTATTTTTCGCAATTTACTCAAAATAATTCTGCCGAAGATAACACTGAAGATAGTGATGAAATAAAAAATTCATGAGAAACACTTATTTAGGCCTCGGACTTACTTCAGAGATCAAAAATAGTGTAAATAGTGTAACAAATTTAGGTGCAGAAACATTCGAAGATTGAGGTTGCTTTCTCCGGATCAGGTCACTAACCAATTTTTTCTTCTTTGATTCGATTTCTGTTATAAGTTATGGATGTCTATATCCTTGAGCTGCTGTTCCTTTTTTAATTTTTTAGCAGGCAAACATTTCATTTGTCACGTGAGCACCTGTGAAATCCTTCTGTTTTTAATCTTCTTCCAACTCTTCCTTAGCCTTTTCTATCAAACAATTTGAACTCTTTTCTTTTAAATCTCTAGCACGTTGCATCGTTTTTAATTTCCGTTCAAGCTCATTAACCTTTTTATTTTCAACTAGAAACTTCTTCAAATTTTTTTCTTTTTGCATTAGTCTTTGCTTTTCTCTCTTCTCAACTTCTGCCTATTTCTACGTTCGTTTTTCCCTTTCTAAAAAGTTAAGGTACGTCTTATGGGATAAACGTGATTTTACTATTAATTTTAGCGTTAAAGTAAATAGATGTAATTTATTTTTGAAATTCTTCGTCGTATCAAAAACTGTAAGCCGCGCATGCAAAGTTCTTTCTTTCATGGCTGATTTTTTGTAATTAAGAACTCGTTGAGTTTTATATTTAAGAGATCTTTTTCTCAACGTTCTCTTACATCTTTGTTTATTAGATTCCAAACTATTTTATTAACTTTGGGACCGTCGGAACCGAGCATACTTAATTTATCTTCTAAAAGGTCATAATATTCTATTTAAATGCTGTGCTAGAACTTGACCAGTTGCAGTCTGTAAAAACGAAGTTTTCAAATGATGATCGACAACTTCACGATACTTTTCTAAAAAGTATCTAACGCGACTTTGCAATTCTTTTTAACTCACAGAATTCGTTGTTTCGTCTTAAGATAATATGTATCCTTTGCTTTTGTGTATATCATTTTCCATTTTCTCTTCAAAATGTGGAACATACTACAAACACTTCCTTAAGAACATCTTCAGCCCAAAATTCCGTAAACTGTGTCCAGGGATGTTGCACAGGGGTGTTTTGATTTGGCACGATAATAGACGCCCGCACATCACTGCAATTGTTAACGATCCTTTTAAAAAATACGGCTGGGAACAGCTCTGCCACCCGGCTTATAGTTCTGATCTGAGCCCATCTGAATTCAAGCTCTTCCCCTAGCTGGAGGAACCCCTTCGGGGGGTGCGCTTGTCAACTCTACAAAAGCTCCGAAGAGAAGTGGCCCGACAGATTTAGATACTTAATAAGAACGGGACGCTGAACAAAATCCAAGTACTTCCGCGCCAGCGGAAAACGTGCATTGATAAGCGACGGGATTATTTGAAGGCCTGTAAGCACTTGCATCTGGTTCACTAAATATTTTTTGAATTAAAGCCAACTGTGCAATGCTTTTCAGACCACCGTATTACTCAATAAAAAATTCTGTTTTATTTAATTTTACTTGTTTACAGTAGTATATACATACAAAATATGCCATAAATTATACTTTGCAATTTTTTTAAGAAATAAAAATAATGAATAAAATAATCTTCAAAGTCAATAATTTATGTTTATTGTCTTCACGGAGAGAACTGGTAGAGTATATGCTACTATTTGCGTTTAGTAAGCTGATTTATAGTAATAGCAACTACTCGTCGGTTCAGAAACACTAAAAATCGTTCTGTTGATTCTACTGAACAGAAGAGTACGAACGCTGACTAACTGTTCAGTAAAATCAACTGTATAGGCCTCTGACGCTCCTGTGTTAAACTATAAACTTAACCTCTCTGATCCATCTCGATGGGCGAATGGTTAGGCTCGTTGATTAGTGTGCGTTAAGTTACGCGTTCGAATCTCCCCCCCCCCCTCCGTTGCGTGCGAAATTTCAATTTTTATTTAAGTGTTAAAAATTACGATGTACCAATTAATCATAAGTAGATGCATGTATACCTTGGAAAAAATTATGTATTATGTGTAATTATATATTTTTAAGGATTCTTTTTTATCATTTTCAGCGCGATTTTACTAATCACTCAAGAGTAGCATCAACTGCGCACGCAGTTGTATGTAACATTCTTCTTCAGTAGAACGCACTCACCTTCAGTAAATTCTACTGAACAGGAATCGTACGTGGGACTGCGTGCGTAGTAGAAGCTACTCTTCAGCTACTAATACAATCGACTAAATACGCGTTCAGTACATTCTACTGTCGTAGTGGCCCGTCCATAATTTACTATTGCGTTTAGTGGCTCTAACTATTGCAAGAGTGGGCGCCACTGAACTTTTTTCTCCGCATTTCATCTATTCAAAACCTTTACTTGGGTGAACCCGTTTATAAAATTAGGGCGGCTGCAAGCGGTGGAGGTAATTGCAGTCACCTTTGGATGCTTTCTTAGAGCTTTCATCTGCCACTCCACCAGTTTTTAGTCGCTTGCTTCCTTATGATCAAGAAAGTTTCTTAGAATGTGAGAGTTGTTTAATAAAACCCTCTTCTGAGCTGCTTCCAAAATGTTCAAGATGATCAGTGCACCTTGCGTGCATATTGCCTGTAGCCGAAATCACAATGTGATAAGTAGATGCATGATTCACATTCCTCCATATTGTCATAACTTCATGTCTTAACTCGCTATATTTATGGATCTTGTTCTTATAGGTTGACTGACAATTTCGGTTAAGTGGACAAGCAATGTCGGTAATGTAGACTCTGCCACCTTTTTTTCTCGCATCGCAATATCAGGTAGATTCGCCCGGATGTAATGATCCGTTTGGATAGTAACATCCCAATATAAGATGTATTCTTCGCTTTCTAAAACGGGCATTGAAATCTTACTATAGAAATTATCCTTTATTTTTAGAGTGCTACGTTTTGGGCAAGTTTTTGATGTATAATGTCCGCTACATCATTATCTCTGCGCGTATATTCTGTATATGTATATATATTATATATATATACATATACGTATATATGTGTATATATATACATATACGTATATATGTGTATATATTGGATGCCTCACTATCTACTTCATATTTGTCTAACGTTTTGAGCTGCTCGCCATGGATAGCTTTCTAGCTGCATTGTACTTCTAATTCTTCCATGGTTTCAGCCCTGACATTCAAGGCGCTTCATAGATGGCCCTGTAAAGTGCAACATTTCGTTTGCTGTTATAATAGTCCCGCAACTGTATAACTTGTGACTCACACAGTTTTTTGACATCTATAACGTCCCAAACCCCTATATGTGCATTCGGTATTTCGTCGTTTCTACGCTGATGATTCTGTTTAACTTTTCAAGGTCGGTGTACGACCATCTGATGAACCCGAAGGAGTACTTGAGGACAGGGATAGCTTATGTGTTGATTGCCCTAATTTTCTTTGCGGAGTTAACAAAACTCTTTGTAATCAATCTGAGTCTTGTAGCGAAGGCAGTTGTTAGGTTTGTCTTAATTATCGTATTCTGCATACCCTTGGATTCAAGAATACCCAGATATTTATATGATTCGCATGCAGCCATTGCATCGATATTATTTTCGAACTTGTTCTCTAACTCTTCGGTCACCAATTCCCGTCTGATTAAATGCACTGTTCTGCTCTTAACTGGTCCGAACTCCATTGATATCATTGGAACACTGCTTTGTGACATTGATAACTTGCTGCAGTTTCTGGGATGAACTAGCGTACAATTTCAGGTCATCCATGTACAGAAGATGGGTTCCTTGATGACCATCTTCATTATCATGTATTCTGAAATCCTTCAAATATACCTGTCGTAATGCGTATTGATCCAGTTATCCAATCACTCTGAGTGAAGATCCTCACACAGTCGTCATATGAGGTTCCCCACTTGGGTTCCTTAGTATGCAAAGTCTTTTGTTTCAGGCGTCATTCATTCATTCACAAATTCTAAACATTCTTTCTGCGGTCTGCCTCTGGGGACGCTGTCATTTACTTTACCTTGATCCACCTGCTTCGTTAGTCCTTCATCTTTTATTCTCTCAACATGCCTGAACGATCTCAACCGATTTCTTTCTTCATGCTTTCCCGCATATTATGAACAAGAATCTCATGTCAATTTCGTTAATTTTACTCTTATCTTTTTCTTGATAGGTCTAAGTATCGCTACCGTATAGTACGGTTGGTAGAAATATGGAATTATGTATGGTCATTTTATCTTTATTTGATATATTTTCACTTCTGATAATGGGCGCTGTTCTACAAACTCCCTTCTTACCTTTCTTAATGCGTCTATCTTACTCCCCCTCTGTCTTTCCGTCCCTAGTAAATAAGCTGCACAGATATAAAAATCTATTAACTTCTTAAATTCTCTCATCATTTGATACAAAGATGTATATTGTTTTTCATTCCCCCTCATTGTCTTTTTTCATTTCCCCTCATTGTCCAATAAAGCAGTTTCTTATTTCCTTCAAAGTCGTTTTGTATTTTCTTCTCCTCTTCTGCTCTAATTTTTTCTTTACTTTACTTAACTAATCGTTTGAGTGTCATTTTTTTGCGTCTGTAATCATTTATACGTCTATTTCTTTCCTCATCGCTAAGACCTGCCATGTTCAAAGTTCTCCTGTACGCTTCATTGTTTGCTTTTTGGTCAGCCTGAATTTCATCGTTTCACCATGCATCAACAGACATTCTTGCTACAACCGCGTTACCACACACTTCGATCGCGCATATAACAATGATATCCCGGAAATTAGCCAATGCGCTCTCTATTTCTTGATTTTTTATAAGCACCTCCCAATTTGCGCTATCTATGCAATAGATTATCTTATTTTGGAAATCTATTAGCACATCCGGTTTCTGTAGGTTCTCAATTATGATTTAAGTTTGTTACGTTTTCCTCGTTCTCTTTCTCCATCTCGACCTGAGTTAATTTTAGAGATTATTTCATCCGCAAGAACAATGTGAATTATACTCTGGTTATTTCCTTTAAAATATGTATATTTATGGATAATTTTATGCCTAAACTAAGTATTTGTAATAAACAGATCACTTTCTTAGCATGAGCCAACTGCTTTATCTCCGTTATTGTTTGTTCTTGGATCCCCAAAATTACATAGTACTCCTTCTGTAACCACATTTCAATTTTCCCTCATCCATTCATATTTTCTAGCAGAATTATTCTTTCACTATGATCGAAAATACTTATTGTGTCATTTACGGTGTTCCAGAAGGCGTCCTTTACTTAGATGAGATCACTATCGGCAGGCGCATAGTTTATCGTAATTCTTTTATCTTGAGATCACCCCCCCCCCCCAGAAGTCCGAACACCCAATCTCCAATCGTCGTCTGAAACTTGACCTTTACATTTACAGTGTGTATGCCTTTTTTCAATTCAAGTTTCAGTACTTTCCGAGGTTATTTTATTGTTTGTATTATTTATTGTTTAGACTATACTTCTAACTACCACCTTTATGCTATAAGCTTATTTAGCGAGTAGAAATCATGTCCAAGTTAAGAAGTAACTCCTCATATGGTGCAGAGTGTACTTATAACGTTTTTATACTGATAAATTTGCAGTTGAAAAATTCTTGAAAATAGTAGCAATAAAATACACAATAGAGAGAATAACTCCCCCACCCATTACGAGCAAAATAGTACAATACTTGATATTTCGGTTGTACTTAACAAAAGTAATATAAAAAATCTGCCCGCATCGCGGGCACATTCTCATCGCGCGCTTCGCGCGCGGCTCGCTTTGCTCGCAAGTTTGAGCGCGCCTGGGCCGGCAACTTTTGGATCTCGCGCTTCGCGCTCGATTAGTTATTCATCTCGCGCTTCGCGCTCGATAGTGTATTCACCTCGCGCTACG
>JAAAKG020145010.1:0-10980 GCA_010014905.2 Druon quercuslanigerum
TTAAAAATGTATTAATTTTTAAATTAAAAATAAAATATTGAAATTTTCTATTAAAAAATTTGATCAATGAAAAAATTTTTTGAATAAAATAGTTTAATTTTCAATTATTAAGATAAATCTGCAACAAGACGTTTCTCCCCTAAAAATTTTAACGTTCAACCATATGCTTGAATTTATAACTAAAAAATATGTATTTTTAAACCACTATTTACATTTTAAACTATAAATGTGAATTTATATTAAAACAAGAACTAACATTTTAAACTAATAAAGATAAACCTTTGAATGAAAAGATAGAATTTTTACTAAAAATGGTAAAGCTAAATTAATGTTTCAAAAATTAAATCACAAGAAAGAAGAGGTTTTCTTAACAAAATGGTTTAACACTTTAAAAAACCAGATATAATTTTAACTTAATAATTGGATTTTGAACTAAGAGGAAGAATTTTTAACCAAGAAGATTAATTTTCTGACAAAAAAAAATTAAAAGAATTTTCAACCAAGCATATGAATTTTAAACCAAATATTTGAATTTTCAAGCCAGGCAGATTTTTTACTAAAGAAAAAAAATTTCAAGTAAATTGTTAGATTTTTGACTAAAAATGGTAAATTGCCAGTGAAGAGTATATTACTTTTAAATAAAAAATAAAATACTTAAATTTTAGTTGAAAAAAGATTTTATAACAAACTCCTGGAAACATTTTAAATGGTTTCCTAGAATTTCAAAAAGAATCTAAAAGATTATAAGGCAATAATAATTTAAAGCTTTTTTAATATTTTAAAAGTTTTTAATACAATAAAAAAATGCTTTCAAGATTTCCGTGAAAATGGTCGTATTATTTTTTATTAAAAAAACTGATTTTGACAAAATATTTACAAAGATTTGAAAATATTTAAAAAGATATCCACAATTCCAAAAAATGGAATCGCGAAGCTTTTAAGGAATTTTTTCATTTTCTAGAATTTACAGGAAATTGTGGGAAAATTTCAAATAATTTTTAATCATATACAGATGTCTTGAAAAGTTTAAAAATAATGTAAAATTTACGATCATTGTAAGCAATTTAAGGAAATGCAAATGTTTAATTATCTAAAAAAATTCTAAGAGTTTTAAGAAATCTAAAAGGTGTTAACGAAACCATAAATCATAAATCAAATTTTGAACAAAATAGTTGAATCCTAAAATGAAAAAGATACAATTTTAAGCAAATAATTGAATTAAATATAAAAATATAATAAAATTAAAAAGAGTAAGAATAATTTTGTATTGAGAAATTAAATTACCTAAAAAAAAAAAACAAATTTTTAAAAAAGTAGTTTAATTTTTAATCAATAAGATGAATCTTCCACAGGAAAAAAAATGTAAGAAAAGAGTTCAATTTTCAGCAAAGTACTTTAAAATATCAATTACAAAAAAAATGATTCTACAAAAAATAGTTTCAACCTCAAATAAAACAGATATTTTTCACTAAATGTTTAAATTTTTAAGTGAATGGATACACTTTCAACCAAGAAAAATAATGTTATAACTATAATAAACTAAAAATATACAATTTTCAATGAAAAACATTTTCATTTTTGAAATAAAAATGAAATAGTTGAATCTTGTATTGCAAAAGTTAATCAACAGAAAATAGTTTTCAATAAAATAGTTAAATTTTTAATTATTAAGATGAATCTGCAACAATATGTTTATTACGAAAGTAGTTTAACTTTCAACCAAATACTTGAATTTGCAACTAAAATGATGTATTTTTAAACCAAAAATTATATTTTTAACTAGAAATGTGAATTTACAAGAAAAATTATTATTTCTTGCCAAAAGGAGAATTTTTAACCCAGTATGTGAATATTAAAACAAGAACTAGCATTTTTAACTAAGAAATTAAATCACAAAAAAGAAGATGATTCCTTAACAAAAGGGTTTCTCTTACAAAAAACAGATATATTTTTAAACTAATAGTTGGATTTTAAACTAAATGGATGAATTTTTAACCAAATAGAATAATTTTCTGATAAAAAAAATGAAAAGATTGTTCAACCAAGCATATGAATTTTAAACAAAATATTTGAATTTTCAGGCCAGGAAGATTTTTCAGTGAAGAAAGAAAATTTTCAGCTAAATTGTTGGATTTTCAAATCAAAATTATGAGTTGTCAGTAAAAAGTATATTAATTTTGAACGAAAAATAAAATATCTAAATGTTAGTTAAAAGAAGATTTTATAATAGACTCCTGGAAAAATTTCGACTGATGTTTCATGTTGTGAAAGGGAAGATTCAGGAAAATTTTAAGTTTTTTCCTTGAATTTCGAAAAGAATCTAAAAGATTATAAGGCAATACTATTTTGAAGTTTTTCAAATATTTTTTGAGACGTTTCAATAAAATAAAAAAATGTTCTCAAGATTTTCGTGAAAATTGTTGTATTGTTTTTATTAAAAAAACTGATTTTGAAGAAATATTCACAAAGATTTGAAAATATTTAAAAAGATATCCACAATTTCAAAAAATGGTATCGAGAAGCTCTTAAATAATTTTTTCATTTTGTAGAATTTACAATTGTAGGACAATTTAAAATAATTTTTAAACATATTCAGACGCTTTCAATAGCTTAAAAAATAACGTAAAATTTACAATCATCATAAACAATTTAAGGAAGTGTTAATGTTTAATGATTTAAAAAAATTCTAAGCTTTTTAAGATATCTGAAAGGTAATAACAAAATCATAAAATTTTTCTAAGATTCCTAGGAAAATTTTCGATGCTTATTTTGTTGGGAAAGGTTATTCTTGTAAAATTAAAAAAATTGCCAGATTTATGGACAATCTTTTGAGTATAAAAAAATTTTCGGGATAATTAGAGTGAGTTCTATATTTGAACATTGATCTCTTTTGGCAGCAAATTAATCTCCTCCCTTATAAATTCATCTTTTTTATTTTATTTGTTTGATAATTCAAATATTTTGTTGAAAACTTGTAGTTTCTAGATAAAATAAACTTTTTTAGATAATAAACTAGAACTCTTTTGAATTGAAATAATACATTTTTTGTTGAAACTTTATCTTTTTTGTTTTAAAATTCAACCATTTGGTTAAAAACTGTAATACTTTTTCAAAAATTGACTTTTTTGGTTGAATATTAACCATTCTAGTTAAGAATTAATCGAATTGGTTAAAAGAATATATTTTTTTGAAACTGATGTACTTCTTAAAAAAATCGCCTTTTTGACTGCAGATTAAAAAAAAACTTTATGCATAATTTAAAATTTGGGATAGATTCAATAATAATTGGAAATTTAAAAGCATCCTTACAAATTTTGTTAAAAAATTTAAATTTTTGAATATTTTAAAACAAAATTTACCACATTTTTAAGAATTTTGAAAGTTCTTAACAAAATAATTAACTTTTCTGAGGATCAATAGAAAAAGTTCAAATGATTTGTTAGGTGAAAAACTTAATTTTTCAAGAAAACTAAACAAAATATGAAAAGCATTTAAAACTTTCAATATTTGTATCTTTTTATTTAAAAATGATTTTCATTTGCTTGCGAACTCAACTATTTTGTTGATTTTTTTAGTTAAACCTTGTTTCAATTTAAATATCAAATATTACATTTTTTTTAAGAATTCATATTTTTAATTTAAAATTAAACTACTTGGTTGGATACAGAAATTCTTTATCCAAAATTAAGTTTTTTAAATAAAGATTTATAAATTTCAATAATATTTCATGCTTTTCGTTAGAAATCTAACTATTTTTTTAAAAATTAGTGTAGTTTTTGAAAATTGATCTTTTTCGGTTGACCAACTTCATCTGCTTTTATTGTGAATTTCGCAATTTTTAAAATTTTGAATTGTTTTATTAATTCGACTGTCTTTTTTTTTAGATAAAAATATTTTTTGAGTGAAATCTCATCTATCAAATTTTTTGATGAGAATTTATTTTTTTTATTGATGATTCATTTGCGTGCTTAGAAGCAGAACTGATTTTTTATAACTTAATTTTTTTGTTTGTGCAATGATCATTTTAAATAAAAATGTATTCCTTTGGTTGAAAATTGAATAATTTCATTGAGATTTCGCCTTTTTGATGAAATAAAATCTTCTTGGTAGAAAATTATTATTAAAATTTTTTTTATTGAAAACTTATCTATTTTCTTACAAATAAACTTTTTTGCAAACAAATAATATTGACGGGTTGAAAAAATAAATTATTTTGTAGAAAATATGTTTAAGTTTGTGGAACCTTCATTTTTTCTGATTGAAAAGGCACCTGCTTAGAAATCAATATTTTTTCCTAAAGAAATCAAATATTTTTTTTTAATTTCGGTTTTTTTATATGAATTTACCTGTTCTTGATTTAAAATAAAAAAAATTAATTGTATTTTAAATTATCCAGTAAATTTTTTTTGTTGAAAATTTGTTTCGTGTTTTGAAAATGCAAGTATTAAATATTCCATTATTAATTAAAGTATTAAATCATTATTCTGAAAAATCAAAATGATAAAAAACAGGAATTCAAAAAATTAAAATGTGTTCAATTAGAAATTAGGGTACATAAAAAATATAGCAGACTGCTATTCGAAAATAAAAGACTTTTCATAATTGATTTCCGTTTAGTTGAAAATTGTAAATGTTATAGAAAGATTATGGAAAATTATTTAAAAATTTTAATTAATTAATTAGTGATAAATAAATGAAAACAGATTTCCATGTTATTACTGCAGTGATATTAAGTAATACTTCTAATAATTTTAATATTAGCGTATGTATTTTTCCCGTCTTATTTATTCAAGATAGATCGAAATTGCGCAGATTTTGATCAAAAAGTATTTATTATTTACCTAATGCCTCAGTAATGCCTGCAATTTTCTTTATTTGACTTTATTCAGATAATAAAATTCTGTGCAAAATTATTTGAAAAATTTGGTTATAAATGCATAGAAGTATAAAACTGTAAATGAAAATTTATGTAAATAAAAAATAAAAACTAAACGGTAAAATAAACACCTCGTAATGTTTCACAAATTAGATAAGAAGCTCGACATTTCCACAACAAGTTTAGAGACACATCTGCAACTTTTATGGTTCAAAGAACGAAAACTTTTCCTTTATCTCCTACATTTTCAGCGTTCTTGAAAAACTTTCATTTAAACATACGGAAACTTAAACGAGTCACACATCTACACATACGAAATTTCAAAATCCTTTGGGAAATTTCCTTCATATTGTTACATTATTTTTCTATTTTCTCATTAGGATTAAAGTTATGCAATGTTAAAAATAAAAAAATGGAGGGTAATTCTTTTTTTATAAAAATACATAATAGACTTGAGATTTGAAAATGTTAAAAAAATAGCATAATTGGAATACCAAAATTTGCTTTAGTATAAGAAAATAAAAAGATACTAAGCTTTTTAATTCTTATTTTAATGAAAAAACTGCATCCTATATTGTATTTCTCTTTTAAAAAATTATTTTTGGATATGCCGAAAGTTCCTAAAGAAAAAATTAGATTATTTTTAATTTGGTTCCATAAATATAAATTTTAAAAACTACTTTATTTACGAAAAAGACATAAGATTGTTGATACTAATATTTTTTGTTATTTTTTGTATCTTCAGTCATTTTGAAGTTCATTATTTATTATTATTTTTTTTTTTTTTATAAAAAGGATTTTTTTTAATTTCTTCAAACTATGAAATTTTAAAAAGATATCTTATATTTTTGGGACCCTTCTTGGAAGCTAGTTTCTTCAACTAAAAATTTAATTTCGAGTTCTAGCTAAAAAATCTGTTTCTTTTAATTAAAAATGGAACGAATAGAATTTTCATAACAAATTTATCTGTTCGGGTTTTCAAACCAGAAAACCAGTTAAAAGTTGTAATATGTTATCGAAAGTTTATTTTATTAGCTTAAGAATTCATTTTTTTGTTGAACCTTCCATTTTTCGGTATTATTTTTTTAACGGAAAGTTGAACTGTTTATTATTAGTTAAAAATTGAAAGTTTTTAGTTAAAAATTCCATAATTTAGTAGACAATCTATTTATTTTCTTATGAATTCGTATTTTTTTTATAAAAAGTTAATTGTTTTTAATGAAATTTTAACGAATTTGTTAAAAATTTGAATTATTTCGTTACAAATTTATTTATTTCGTTAAAAACTCGTGCTATTCTTCATTAAAAAACAATTTTTTAAGCTTAAAACTGAAATATTTGATTTTTAGCTGAAAATTGATAGTCTTTAGTTTAAAATTCACATCGTTGAGTAAAAATTATTATTTGATAGAAAATGAATTGATTTGTTTAAAAATTAATATTTTGGTGAAAGATTTAACTATTTTATTGAAAATTCGCTTTCTTTGTTAAAAATTAGTTTTCTAAGCTAAAAATGGATTAATCATATTTAAAGGTTCATAATTTTTACTAGAAAATAATTCTTCTTGCTTAAAAATTCATTGTTTGCGTTTAAAATTGAACTGCTTGGATAAAAGCTAAAACGTTTTTGTTAAAAATTAATTATTTTTAAGATTCAAAATTTTAGTTAAAAATTGTATTATTTTTTTTGTATATTCAACTATTTTGTTAGGAAGTAATTTTCCCCCGATCCAAAATTTAACTGTTTTGATCTTTATTTCTCTTTTTAGTTAGAAAATTCAGACTTTTGAATTAAAAATTTTAATTTAAAAAAAAATCGTATCTTAATTTGAAAGCTCAAATATTTTGTTAAAAATTTAACTGTTTTCCGTTAAAGTATTCTATTTCCGGTTAAAAATTCGATCAATTCGTTCGAATGTCATCTTCGTAGAATAAAAAAATTAAACCATTTGGTGGGAAAATGATTTATTTGTATAAAAATTCGTCTTTTTCGTTAAAAAAGTTGTGTTTTGTTTAAAAATGTAACTTCTTAATATATAAATTACCTTCTTTGTTAAATTTTTTTAGAATGATCAATTGAGTTAAGCAAGTTTATTATTTTCTAAAAAATTTAACTTTTTTCATAACAAATTTTTTTTCCACAAATTTAAGTGTGCCCATTTTTTTCTAGGTAGAAAATTTGGTTAAAAATGCAACGGTTTTTGTTTAACGTATAATATTTTTGTGTAAACTGTCCATGAATGTGTAGAAATTTCTCCTTGTCGTTTTAAAACTAAACAATTTCTAAAAGAATTCCTTTTTTCGAAAACTCAAAGTTTTTTTTGAAAATTTGTTACTTTTTTTTAAATTCGTAACTCTTTATTAAAAATTTATCTTTTATGAATTAAAATGCAACTTCCTTCTAAAAAATTTGTCTGTTTGCTTTCGAGATTCAACTACTCGTTCAAAAATGCAATTGATAGTGGTGTTAGTTTCAATTATTTTTTTTTAATTCTGAAATGCTTAATATCAAATTCAATATGGTATCTATAAATTAAATTGTTTTTAGAATACATTTTTCTATTATTGTGAAAAGAAAAAAAACCTAATTCTCTTTTCACTTCCCGATACATTTCCCTTCACTTCCCCTCATTTCTCTAGTTCAGCCTCCTTCCTTTTCTCTTCTTTCCCTGTCCTCATTTCCCCCACGCACCTCCCTTCTCCTTTTTTCCCTTATTTCCCCTCACCCCGTGAGCTGCGAGCTGCGATTTTTGAGTCGTGCGTTGCAAGTTGTGAGTTGCGAGTTGTGAGTTGGGTATTGTGAGTTGTGAGTTGGGAGTTGTGATTTGTGATTTGTGAGTTTCAAGTTGTGAGTTACCAGTTTCTAGTTGTAAGTTGTAAATTGTGAGTTGTGAGTCGTGAGTTGTAAGGTGTGAGTTGTGATTGGGAGAATATATTCTTAACAGTCTAGGTATGTGAGAAGCGTTATAAGAGCATGTCCTGAAAAAGTATTTTAGAAAAGACGAACTTCGTTTACACCTACAGCATGCACAGAGAAGCACGTATTTTTAGCGAACGAGAGCAGAAGATGAGGGAGCGTAGAAAAGTGCCATAGCCTTAATCAGATTTCGTCGACCTTATCCTACGACTAGAATTCCTAAAAAGCTCTTTTCGATCGTCACACCAAATTTTACAAAATTCTTCGACATCGAAACAGTTTGAAAACGTATTTTAAATCCGACTTCCTATAAATAACATACCACATAAATTGCATTCTTCTCGTAGTTATAAAACTCATAAAACAGTTATAAAAAAGTCATAAATCCGTTATTTTATGAGTTTCTTTCAAATGATTGAATGGAATAAAATAACAAAATGAAAAAAATGCAGCAAAATTCGATTATTTGTTTCGAAAGCTCCTTTTCTATTCCATTTATGATGAGCTGTTTTTCTTTTTTGTTTCGAATATGCCATCTATTTTCGTAAATTTTTCTGACTTTTATTAAACTATACAAATTTCGGTAACTCTATTCCATTATATAAAAGAAAATAGTTTACAAATTTTTTTACCTATTTAGACTTTTTTTGATATCGTATTTCTATCCCCTTTAATTTGATTTATTATATTTCTCCTAGTCCTTCCACCAATTGTCTGATTTCAATATTACTTCGAAATTAACTATAAACTTTATTTTTAGATAATTCTATTCGTTCCTATCCCACTTTATTTTTATCCTTTTCTTCGTCCTCATAATTATAACAATCATTCACACACCCTTTCAATTATTTTCTCTACTTTCCCTCGCTTTCTATACACTACTTTAACTCCCTAATTTCTCCTCACTTCCCCTATTTTTTCTACAATTATCTCTTATCACTTTCCCTCATTTCTCGTATTTCCAAACGTCTTTTACAATCTCACTTTCCCTACTTTCCGAGCCCACATTTCCTCTCAATTCCCCTACTTCTTCTCTTCTAGTTTTATTTATTTCCATTCTGCTCATTGCCCATATTTTTTCTCGCGTCTCCACTTCTTATTTCTTTTCTCATTCATTACTGCCCCTTCCCTTATGCCCCCTACTTCCTCTATTTCTTCGCTACTAATTGTTTCTCATTCCCCCTACTTGTTTTACCCTATTTTCCCCTTAATTTCATTTTCCTTACTTTCTATCCTTTTTTCCGGCTTTCCCCTTTTTTAGTTTTCACTGTACACACTCTCTTTACTTCTCCAACTTCTCCAGAACTTTATCTCACAAATTACCTTCCTGTTTTTCCTTTCCTTGCCATAATTTTCTACCCTAATTTCTCCATATTTTCCCTATTTTCCATCCCCTACATTACTTTTCTTCTCCTAACGGCCTTTTCCCGTAATTTTTATCCTCTTTACGCCTCATAAGATTCCTCCTTTTTCTCCTCTGATTTTCTTCTAATTTTTTCTAGTTCCATAAACCATTTTTCTCCTCTCTTTCCATACTTCTTCTATCCTAATTTTACCGTAAATACCCACTTCTTTACTCCTTATTTGCTCTACTTCCTAAAATTAATTTCTCATCACATCCCCTACTTATTCACTTCTCATTTGCCCTGCTTGTGTCCAACACATCTTTTTCGTGATTCGTCATTATAAAATAATCTTCAAGAGCACCAGGCGTAAAAGAAAATATATCTTCCTCGAGGAATTTGAGTTCTTAATTAACCTAGAAGGTAACTAGCCAATCTTTTCCATGGTCCGTCATTATAAAATAATCTTCAATAGCACTAGGTGTAAAAAAACATCTTTCTCAAAGAAGCTGAGTTCTAAATTAACCTAAAAGGTAACCAACAAATATTTTCCATGATCCGTTATTATAAAATAATCTTCAATAGCACCAGGTGTAAACGAATACATCTTCCTCGAGGAAGTTGAGTTCTGAATTAACCTAGAAGGTAACGAACCAATCTTGTTCGTGATCCGTCTTTATAAAATAACCAAAGTGCAAAGTGTACCAGGTGTCCAAAATACATCCCCCCCGAGGAAGTTGAGTTCTAATCAAACACTAATGTCAACCAACCAATCTTTTTCATGATCCGTCTTTATAAAATATTCTCAAAGAGCACTAGGTGTAAAAAACACATCTTCCTCAAAGAAGTTGAGTTCTAAATGAACCTTAGAGTTAACCAACCAATCTTTTCTATGATCTGTCATTATGAATCAATCTTCAGGAGCACAAAGTGTAAAAAACACATCTTCTTCGAGGAAGTTGTGTTCTAAATGAACCTAGGAGGTAACCAACAAATATTTTACATCATCCGTTATTATAAAATAATCTTCAATAGCACCAGGTGTAAACGAATACATCTTCCTCGAGGAAGTTGAGTTCTAAATGAACCTAGAAGGTAACTAACCAATCTTTTTCATTATTAGCCTTTATAAAATAACCAAAGTGCAAAGTGTAGCAGGTGTCCAAAATACATCTCCCCTGAGGAAATTGAGTTCTAATCAAACCCTAATGTCAACCAACCAATCTTTTTCATGATCCGTGTTTATAAAATATTTTCCAAGAGCACTAGATGTAAAAAAACACATCTTCCTCAAAGAAGTTAAGTTCTAAATGAACCTTATAGTTAACCAACCAATCTTTTCTATGATCCGTTATCATGAAATAATCTCCAGGAGTACCAGGTGTTAAAAAAACATCTTCCCCGAGGAAGTTAAGTTCTAAATGAACCTAGAAGGTAACTAACCAATCTTTTTCATGATCAGCCTTTATAAAATAACTTAAAAGTGCACCAGGTGTAAAAAACACATCTTGCTCGAGGAAGTTGCGTTCTAAATGAACCTAGGAGGTAAAGAAACAATCTTTTTCATGATCCATCTCTATTAAATAATCTCCATGAATACCAGGTGCTAAAAAAACACACCTTCCTCAAAGAAGTTGAATTCTAAATGAACTTTAGAGTTAACCAACCAATCGTTTCTATGATCCGTCATTATGAAATAATCTTCAGGAGCACTATGTGTAAAAAACACATCTTCCTCGAGCAAGTTGTGTTCTAAATTAACCTAGGAGGTAACTAACCAATCTTTTTCATGATCAGCCTTTATAAAATAACTTAAAAGTGCACCAGGTGTAAAAAACACATCT
>JAAAKG020145012.1:0-32973 GCA_010014905.2 Druon quercuslanigerum
AAGTGTAAGAATTACTCTGTGGTTGCACGAAAGGCTCCGTTACTTTGCCACAGAGTAATATTTCATCACTTTTTCGAAACGCATCAGTGTAAGTAGCTGTCAACAGAGTATGCTCATAGATTCTACATGGTATCCCTTCCGTATCATGAATCAACAGGCGTCATACCTCTTATATTTTTTAAAAACATTTTACCATTGCAAAAAACTATTGCGATTACTCCGTGAGCTGCTAATTGGAATTTTAACGTAGAATCCGAATTTACCAATTTAAAGTTGATCTTGCTGTTTTTTTCTAGTTTTTGTTGCATGATATGGAAGGGGTACTCTGTAAATACTATAAGGATACTCTGTAGATTATCCTTCCCGTTCACGCGGTACGCTGGGGTCCAATGGACGTTTTTTTCTGTTTCAACACAAATACCACAATCATGGAGGACCTTTTCCAACTCTCCTTATGAACCAAATATCAGTATTAGCCTACGTGCGTCTTTATAGCAGATAAAGTTAAGAAGGCTGATTGCTATAACACCGCGCATCAGAACATGTACACTTACGACAATATGAATTTATCCTGAGTTAATATAGACTGAAAATTACTTAAAATATATTACATTTTATTCATAAAACACGCGAACGCGTTGTTGAGTGACACCCGCCCGCCAATTTTTTTTCCTCTGCAGTGGAATTACAAAATTCTGGTGAAATTCCCATGGTTCTGATTTTTTACACTTTCAATGTAAATTAGATTACAGTACATTTTGTGATTTGAAAGAAGCCTGGTAAAACTGTATTATAATATCGGTTATAATATGGTCGAAATGTACCACGTTAATCACTGGTATTTTTATGTCCACTGATTCCTGTATTAATTTTACACTTTAACGGTAAAATTGATACAAATATTGTGAAATTGCGCTGTTAATCACAGCAAAAAACAAACTTGCAATTTTCAACAACTTTCTTCACAGTGTATATAAATCCACGCCATCATGTTCAATTATATTTTGCTAACTAAACACTTTTTAAATTAGAAGTAAAATTTTTTGAATTTGTATCTCTTTGCAAAATTAATAATTGTTATAAAAAAAACTTTCCAGAAATCTTTTAAAAAATGTTATTTTAAGCTAAATCTACATTTTGTCTGAAATTTTTTTGAATGCTCTAAAATTTCAAATTATGTTTGAAATTCTTTTAAAAATTCGAAGAATTTTTACAAATGATTCTATTTTTTCGAAAACTTTTATTAAATCCAGGAACACTCAAAGAAATTACTTTGAATATGCCAAATTATTTTTTGACAACTGTGGATATCTTTTGAAACCTTTTTTAATATTCTGTTAAAATTAATTTTTCTATATAATTCATTTAAAAAGTTGCCCAGGATTCTTAAAAAACTTTTTTATTCTCTTCATACTTTTCAAAATTCTTTAAAAAATTCAAAATTTTATTTTGATATCTTCAAAACTCTATACTTTGTTTTGATAATTTAAACAAATCTTTTCAAGTACAAAATTATATTTGAATCTTCAAAATTTATAAATATCTCTCAAGCTTACTGGAGTTTTTACTAAATGAATATTTTTTGAACCGGTATTTATACAAAAAAATGAACAATTTCCATTAGAGTAAAAATTGTTTCCAAATAACAATTACAATGGAAACTTTTAAAGTTAAAATGTAGTTCTCTAAACTTTTATTTGATGTACAATTGCGTATTTTATATAAAAAGTAAAACCTTTCAAACAGTAAAAAACTCTTCTCTATCTTAAATATAAATTTTTTATTCAAATGGGTTATAACTGGAATATTCAGTTCTTTTGTTACGAGAAAAAAATGATTATGTTCTTCTACGAACTCTTGGTTCATACAGTCATATTCTTTACAACATAAAGTTTGTAAAATTTTAACGCAAAAATAAAAATGCAGGATGGAAAACTAGAAAATTCAACTGCCGCGTTAAAGATAAGGTTATTTTATCAATTAATATCAAATATTATAGTAGAAAAGTAAATTGGAAATCATTTAACTATAGGTGAGACTTGAAATATTCAAAATATCATAGAAAATTAAACTATTTTTCGCATAATGGATGGGAGGGGGTATTCTCTTTATATTATGTATTTTATTACGATTATATTCAAGAATTTTTCAACTGCAAATTTCATCAAATTTCTCAAATTGAATACAATTTTTAAATTACAAAAAATTTTCCGGACATGGAATACATTTTCAAAGTCTAAAAGAATTATCAAGGTTTTAGGGGGTTTACAAAGATTCTAACGAGTTTTTCAATTTATTGTTATTACTTGAAGGAATTTCGTAGAATTTTCAAATATCCGACGCATTTGAAATATAAAAAAGCAACAAAAAAGCAGACACCAGCGTAATTTGATACTTGTCCTGATTTCCCTGCCTACTAAAAACCAGTACTTTACGAACTGTCGGCTCATGCAGTCACATTGTTTACATTTTAAAGTTTTTAAAAGTTTTTACCTTTAAAATTTGTGCCGTGTTCTGCATACGTGAAAAATGATTTTCGTCCTCTACACTATTTAACTGAAACCATATTTTTTTGAGAAAATATAGTTTTTGTTCTCAAAATAATTTTTTGAATCCAAAATCTTTTAAAATGTGAATTTTGACAACCTAAAAGTTGTTCTGGGTTGTGCTAGGCGTCCAAAATAATTCCTGTCGTATACACTTCTTACTCAGGTCCATATTTTTTAGTGAACTATTTGTTTCCTTTCCCTCAGAATAATTTTTTAATCCAAAATTTATTAAAGTGCAAATTTCGAAAATCTAAAAGTTGTGCGGCGTTGTGCTAGACGTCAAAAACAATTATTGATCTATTCAATTTTTACTCGGTTGTATATTTTTTGATGAAATACTAGTATTTTTCTTTAAAATGATTTTTCGATTTCAAAATTTTTCAAAATGTGAACATCGAAAATCTGAAAACTGCCCTGGTTTGTGCTATTTTTAAAAACCCGAAATTTGAAAATCCATAAGTTGTCCTGGGTTGTGACAGGCATCCAAACCAATTATTGTCGTATACATTTTTTACTCAGGTCCATATTTTTTAGAGAAATTATAGTTTCCTTTTTTCTCACAACAACTTTCTTTATTCAAAATTGATTAAAATGCGATATTTAAAAATCTGAAAGTTGTACTGGGTTGTGCTAGGTATCCATATCAATTACCGTCTTAACCATTTTTTAATCAGGTATATATTTTTTGGTTAAATAATAGTTTCTTTTTCCATAAAATAATGTTTTTAATCCAAATATTTTCAAAATACGAATTTCGAAAATCTATAAATTGTGATGGGTTGTGCTAGGCGTATTAAATAATTATTTTTCCTTTACACTTTTTACTCCGGTCTATATTTGTCGGTGAAAAGCTAGTTATTTTCCCTCAAAATAATTGTTTAACTCCCAAATTTTCCATATTTTTGTGAAATTTCACTCATTATTCCGACGGAAAAACACGAAAATTTCTGGCACTATTGAAAGTGTATGTGACTATAAATAATAGTGCCTTCTTTAAACAAACGTCCTAACATTCTTATGAGAGAATGTATTACAAATAATAGCAAACTGTTCAAAGAATTATATATGATTAATTTAATTACTAATTGCTGTGCCGTAATTAAAAAGTTGAAAATAAATTAAAAACTTCAGAAAAACCAGGAATTTTTAAGGCCATTCTAAGAAAAAAATTGGTATAAGTAACAATAAACTCTTTAAACAATTTATTTAAACTTCTAGAATTCAGTGCGAAGTAGTATTTTATGCATGAGAAAAAGTTTTTGTTTTAAAAATTAAAAAAGAATATGATAATAAGCGCCAGAATCTCGCAAAACCCAATTTCACACTTTTGATTTTTTGGACTCTGCACTGTTCAAAATGTTATGAATTTGAATACACATTAATACATAAAGTGCATTTGAAAATACTTAATACTTAATGCTTAATACACATTTATATTAAACTTATTTACTATCTCTACCAAAATTAATATATTTGTATAAGAAAACTGAAATAATACCCATGTGTATTAAACTTAAGCACTAGCGCATGCGTCGCACAACGCTGCTGGCCCTGATATGTCAGCTGATGCCAGCTGTCAATCAAGCCTCACATCTGGTCGTATGAAAATTAAGTGTTACTAATAACTGAATAGTAAATGATAAATAGAAACAGTAAGTCGCCAGTCACCCATTTGAGTGGAAAGATAAGTTAATTTAGTTAAATTAATTAATTTAGTTCTTTACAATTAAGGTGTATAATTCGGCGACGAAGAAACCAGCCTTACATCACATTACACTTACCTTTTATCTTCCCAAAATATTTATATTGTAGACATTCTCTGACACCGTATGTACTCCAATAGATGAAAATTCTATAATTCTTACTTGAGAAACATAATTTATAATTAATTTAATTTGTTTTAGAATAATAATGAAAATTAGTCCTCTAATAAGGTGGACAAAGGATAAGCAAAAAGAAAAGCGAAATCATTTAATACAACCGGTGAATTATAAAATTGTATCTCGGAGATATTTTAATATATTTTGATCTCGGGCATCATACCTTTATATGCACTTAAATATTTTCATTATTAGTGAAACTATTAACCGATTTTCATAAATACTTTTGAAATTATTTTTAGATGTGTAAATTAATTATGTCTGCTAAGAGAGCGATAACACTGAGCTTCACTTGCGTTGTCCTTTTGTTCCACATGTTAAACATAATAGTAGAAGTTTTGCTAAAAACCTGCTTCTTTTAGGAGAAGATAATACTAGTATGATTACGTATGCAAATGATTATACAAAAATATTCAACTTTTCGGCCGTAAAATTGAACCTCGTAAACCGCATTCATATAAAGGGTCTTAAAAGATCATTAATGTCTCCTTTGCGAGAAATTTGACAAGCATGTATTACAATGTTGCCAAAAAATGTTTTTGAAAAATTGAAATATTCAGGCATCGTTGTTCATTAAAATTATTAAAGTGTAGCAAAATTGTCAAAAAAATTTAAGAGCGTGGTAAAACTGCTCCTTTTTACTTCTAAACGCCCTTAGAGTTATTTGTTCTGGCAATATATTGCCTTCTATTTGGGGTAGATCCAAATTTTTCGCCTCAAATTCTAACATTTAAATTTTAATACCTTATTATTTTAGACTATAGAAAAATTGCCAGAAAAGGTCATTTTGAACGTCTTCAGTTACTTAAGTCATCGAGAAATTTGTAGTATGGCACGCGTTTGTAAAAGATGGCGTCAAATTGCATACGACACACGCTTGTGGAGACACGTATCCCTAAGACCAGAAATCAGCGGCCTTCATGTTGGTTCATTGGAAAATCTTCTGCAATTAATAAGGTAAGCTGAAAATATAATTTATTATTTAAACCATAGAATGGTGTAATAATCAGAAAGAACCTCTCTGATGATATTTAAAGCAGACGTGCACAGATATGGAAAATCGTCTCAATCGCCACATGTTCCGCCACCAGTTCCATCTGCTCAGGTCCTGAGGGTCAGAGTAGTCATCGCTCTCCGAAATGGATCGAGGAAATCCCGTGATGCGAATGGAGCAATTTAGAATTGAAGTAATATATATATATATATATATATATAGATATATATATATATATATATATACAGTAAAAGAATGAATAAGTCTTATAAATAAGAAAACTACATAATATGATGGGTAAAGAAGGTTGAAAATAAATCTTTAAAACCCAAAATTTTCATGGAAAATAGGTTTTATTGTAAAGAAAACCTGAAAATCTTAAATCAAACACACTTTGCAAAAGGAAATTTTCGAAATATAATTGTTTGATACAAGGAACATAATAAATTGTGTACATCATGTTTTAGTTAAAATTTGGTTAAGGTTTACACACGCTCATAATGTTGTACAATTTATTAGTATTGATATTTCAGCAAATTATTTTCATTTAATAAAAAAAGTATATCTTCTCGTATCTCGGGAGGAGTTTTTGTTTTTTTGTGAAAAACTAAAAATGCTACAAATAATTACAAATAAAGGCCGCTTTTAAAAACGTGCCGAATTTTATTCGTAATTCTCGGCGAATTTTCTCGAAAGTAGCTGAATTTTGTTGCATTAACCTGTACGTAACCGTATTAGGAAATTTAAAATCTCGGAAGTAATACCACGAGCTCAGCAAATTCTCTTTGATTTTCATAAAATATTATCTCACAAAATACAGACCTTATAAAATACACACCATAAAAATTAGGACTGTTTACATACATTTAAATGTAAATAATTGTAATGTAATAATATAACTAACATTCATGTCATTTAATATTTTTGTTTCATTTAAAATACATTTAATGGTATTAAAACAAAAAGATTATATTCAAATTTATTCGCTCCAAAGCAATGATTTGAGAACGTATTTGCGGTACTAGATTCTCAAATCTGCATAGCAGGGTACATGCCCTGAATCTCTCAGAAAATATTTCTTTCTTATAATGCAATTGTTCACTTTGTGCTGCGGATAGCCGCAACTTGCCCACAGCTTCGGCTGTGTCTTACCTCGGTATTGGGTAGTGGTCTGTGCTGAAAAAACTTCTGCATCCGGCGGAGCCGATTTCTCTCATACATAAGAAGCGGTGGGCTGGAATGGGGGCGTGAGCGGCCTTGGTAGGAATGGCACACTCGTGTGTTAGACTATTTTCCTCGTCAGGAACTGCAATGCCGAAACACCGGTGGAAATAGGAAGCATAGCCCCTTTTTGCACCTGACTTGGCGCCAGAGCTCGCACAGAGCCAGCTGTCTCTATAACCGACCTTTCACGACCCGTTAAAGAAAATATTAGTACCAGCCAATATCTTCCTTAAAAATCTTGAAAAATTAACGGACACAGCTGTTTGACCTATACGACCCTATCCTCTTTTTTGGAGCATTTATTACTGTACAAGGTAATTAAAGCGACATAGGAGAAAAATATCTATAGTGTGCAACCTGGAGAAGTCTTCCTAAAGTAGAGCTACTGGCTTAGATTCCTAGTATATCCGTCAAACCAACAGCAGTACTCAAAAGTATAGTAATCGTAAACCCAACGATTAAAACGGAAGATAGGATTTTATTCAGTTAAGCTTCCACCACGCTAAAGAAGCTTCTGCTATTTTTAAGTAGATGTTTCACAGCGGGAAGAGCGGCATTTTCCATAATAAAATAACCTTGGGATAATTAGGCGAAAGTTAGAGGATTAAGCAACAAGACGAATCAGTGGTTCATGATACCCCTGCCTTCGTGACATCTAGATATGGTGAGGCAAATGCTTTGACCTTATATTCGATAATTATTGACGAAGTATTTGAGGGATGGAGTGTATCGTTGCAGACGTGCCTATATGATCATAGACAGATATGCTCCTCCTTAACAGTCAATAGATCTGAGGTGAAAAGGAATAGAAACCCTAAAAGAACTGACAAAAACACTTATCGAGGATCTCAGCAGTCGCTTTGGGTGCAATGCCAGTCAGAATGAAGTCTATCCACCAAATAGAATTTGCTTTTGACGGACTATAGAAAGGTGTGAAGAAAGTGTATAAGAACAATTGTTCTCTTTGTATTAAGAAAACGAGTCAGGATATAACATGGTGCACATGGATAAAAATCGTGCAAATTGGGACCTGTACAGGGCATCCTTAACAAGATATAATAATAAGATACAAATTACGGCAAGAGACTTGAGTTTGAGGGGCTCATCATGTCAACTGAGAGAATTAATATTGCCTTCGAGTGAAATGGCTGCGATGAGTATTGAAATTCTTGAGCATTTAATAAGGGTACACTTTCCGGGTTTGGAGTTGGATTACACGTATGAGGGGGCGGCCCATCAGTTATACTCCTCAGGCGGACCAACTTTTAGAGCCAGGATTGAAGATTGGGAAGTAGCTAGTCGTATTGCCGCTTATTCAAAAATCAGATAGTACGTTAAATAATTTAAACGATTTACAGCTGCAGGAGATCATTAAATATTCTCTGCATTAATTCAAGAAAGATTTCGGTCCTAATGGTTCCATTGCGCTAAATCTTTTGGGCTACATTGTAATAGAGTGCAGGCAAAAGTCATTCAGGGGTATCGATACTTTTGAAACACCCGGTAGAACGCAGACGCACAAAAAAATGGTCTGAACTTTTGACCAGACAATGTTTGTCTTGTGTTTAAGGTAAATGAATCAGAATACGGTGGCTGTTTGGCCCGATCAGGTTAGAATTTTTCTTAACTTCAAAAAACACGAAAAAATAGCCAAACTAGCCCTTTTTGTTCATAGAAAATGTTGCTGCCCTAGCAAATCAAATGATGACAACTGCTCCACCCGGGGATGTGTAGAATGATTCGCGCTTGAACATGCGAGGGTAACGAAAGTCAGCGACAACGCGCTGCTTTGCAGGGGGTATTCGGGAATGAGTATGATGGCGCAGTGTGTCCGATGACTATTTGACGTTGTCCTCGACAGTGTCAAAAAACCCTCATACTCAGCTCTAAAGAAGTACGATGGTTATCACCCTCAGGACGGTTGACTCACTCCGGTTGGAGCGGGTCCCCTAAATTGCGAGTTTTTTCTGTAAATCATGGCTTCTTCAAAAACTTTAACTTCTTCCGTGCAGCATCAGTGCTAGAAAAAAATATAGCTCATTTCGCTACGTGTGTGTCAAACTCGACACACCACAAAATCGTCGACCATTCAATTAGTCTGTCTAAGTCATGTCCGAAGGATGTTTTTAATTCTGTTCTTTGGAGAACTGGAAAGCAGAGCAATCAAGCTCCGAGGTTCAGCAAACATATGATGTGGAGAAAACCACAAAACCGCGAAAAATGCTACATCTGTTCAACCAATCCTACTGGAATCAATGGCTAATTAGAACATCGAGCCAGTAGAAATCAGCAGCGAGAACAGTGAAGATGACTATGACGATGATAGAGTAAGCGGCGGTCATGATGATGATGTGAACCTTGTTGATGATAGTGAAAACTTTGAAAATAGCGAAAACAGCAGGGATAAGAAATTTGCACCAAGTGGAAAGAATTATTATAATCCCAAGAAACTCTTGCAGTCAGAATTGAACGAACTCGTCAGGAAACTTCCACTTGCTAAAGACGAAGCGGATGAGCTAAATTCATTCCTTAAGAGTAAAAATTTGTTAACAAAGGGTACGAAATCAAAAGTTTATAGAAGTTGAAAGAAAGACTTAGGGAAGTACTTTGCAACGGAAGTAAATGCAAATAAAAAACTAGGTTTATTGTAAGGATGTTGAGGGATTGAAGAATGAGTTGAAGTCCAACGTTTACAAAAGTGAAGAGTGGCGAGTTTTCATTGACTCATGCACTCGAACTCTGAAGGCCGTCTTGCTTCATAACGGTAATATATAAGCGCTAATACCAGTCAAAAATTTAATTCAGTTGAAAGAGTAATACGTTAACCTTGTACTGGTCTTGAAGAAAATAAAATGCGCGGCCCACAAGTGAGAAATATTTGGCGACTTGCAAATTCTGGGAATGGTACTAGGGCAGTAGACGAGGTTCACAAGGAACCCTTGTTATTTGTGTTTATGTGATAGCTGAGATCGACAAAATCACTTCATCTGTGAAAAATGGCCAAAAGTACCTCTTATGTGTATGAAAAAAACACCACTGCGAAATCAGTAGTCGATCCTCAAAAAATACTTGCTTTCAACGCTCCACAAAAAACTTGGCCTCATGAAACAGTTGGTTAAAGCACTTGACGGGCCGCATCTTTGATGGTGCGCAGTTAAGAGAAGTGTTTTCTACCAAAGGGTGTTCCCGCTTTATCATCGCGGTAAGGCTCGATCTCTAGTAGGGCCTCCCAAGTCAGACATGCAAAGAGCGAAGAGGAGAGGGACAAAGAGGAACACCTAGGGGAACGAATCCCGAAATAAAATCAAATATGAAGGGTGTTGAAGAAAACAATTTAACCCAAGTGAGGAAAGATCTCACTTAAGTGAGGAAAGATCTCACCCAAATGAGGAAAAATCTCACCGTCGATTCCGATCGGGTGGGCGCTGCTGGCCCCGCGTATTTTGGGGGAGAGGGCCAAGCGGACAACTTGTCGGTGGACGACATGGAAGTTCTGGCGGGGATGGACTCTACTAGGAGGAAGCCAAGTGGAAAGCAACATGACACAGTAGAAGACAGAAGCCTGCCAGAAGATCACAGGGGGAGAGTTACCCATGAAGGATTAAGATGAAGAAACTTCTTTGTCACGTATCATGAAGCTCTAAATCCGGTTGAACAAAATCTGTGATGGCTTTTAAGAGGCATACATAAAGAAGGAAGCTGAAGAGAATGTGTGACTGCGCCTTCAGGTTTGTAACCGGAGGGCAAATCTGTGATTCGAGGTTGTGGAAAGAGAGCCAGTTCCGGGCTCTTAAGGGAAACCTGAGAAAGCTTTGAAGGGTGCTTCCCAGGAGAAAACTCAAGCGAAAGAGCTAGGCAGCATTAATAAAGTTGAAAGTCGAAGAAACAGGAAAAAGCAGAAGAAAAAGGAGAAAAGGAAGGTGATGCTTCCAGAAAAGCTGCTGAAACCGAAAAACCGAGTGGTGCTGGATGTAGAAAAAGGAGGAGGACTGGCGCCGAGGCTCTAATCATAAAGCCCGCCCCTGGGCAGACGTATGCGAGCATCCTAAAGGATGTCCAGGGGTCTATCAAGCCCCAGGAACTTGGTGTTGATGTCATGAACATCCATCAGACCAAGGCGGGGGAAGTTCTCCTTGAAGTAAGGGCTAAACAGGAGGAGAGAGTCAGCTTAGGCGAAGCGTTGAAGCGATGAAGGACCTGGTTGAAACGACTGAGGTGGAGGTTGTGCAGAAAGTTGCCGGGTGAGAGCATTGGCTGCTCAAACCCGATGCTACCGCTGCTACAAGTTTGGTCACCTAGCCCAAGATTGCAAAGGAGAAGACCGAAGCAAAAGTTTCTGGCGGTGCATTCAGGAGGGGCATAAGGCGTCAGCTTGCTAGAACTTTGCACCAAGGCGTCCGCTCTCGGCAGTCAAGAAAAGAGACTGAAGTAGAGACGGAAACGAATTGAAACTGAAGGACGTACAACATCCTTGATGGAGAGCGCCGCCCTGGAGCGCAAATAGTGCGGGACGAAAAATTTGTCAAAAAATGACTGACCTAGCTAATATGGTCAGCAATATTGGTATATTAGGATGCCTAATGAACCTAAAACTACATTTCCTTTATTTCCACTTTGACGATTTTCCGGATAACTGCGAGGATAAAAGTGAAGGACAGGACTAGCGATTTCACCAAGATCTCAAAAATGCGGAGCACATATTCCAAGGAATGTGGGATATTAATATGGTGCCCGATTACAGTTCGCTTCTGAAAAGAGTATTTCCAAAAAGAAAAGAAGCGGAAAAGAAACCCTCTTCACGGAACATTTGAGGGCAAAAGAAGACGGTATCGACATCGTGACTATTTTCGTCAAATAGACTCCTGACTTGGATTCGGCGACCTCAAAAACATACAAATATCATGCCTTTGTGAGTATTGGGGCTAATCTCCTTGTTGAACTCGCAAACTAGTTCTTTTTTCCACAGTTTTAAGGCGATATTTAAGGTTAGGATAGACAGCTTGTAGGTGAGGCTTGCGTGTTGTGCTATGGCGATCCAGAAACTAGTATATTAGAGCACTTTGTGCGGAGAGCACAAAGTAACCTCAAATTCGGATTTGTTTCCCTCTACTAATGTCGTATGTCTTCTAACATCGCGGTCGTTACTCCCTTTCGAACTAACAGATCAGCTAGGCTCGCCGATTGAGGTGACTTTTGTGGTTATGTTGGACTTTTGCTTAGGTTAGCCGTGATTTGTGACCCAAAGGGATACAAGGAAACATAGGTTTAATCAAAGTGACCTGCAAAAAAAGAAAATTTGGTCATTGTGCGTATTAGAAAAACAAAACGCACTGCTTGGGCAATTTTGGGAGGGTATATTTTGAGGTTAGGGGTGAACTTCGTCGTTTTTGAGTATAAAGGGCCCCGGATCCACACTCAGAGACCCAAAAAACATAAAATAACTTTGTTTGGGTTTATTTTACCCCTACAACTAGTAGATCGTTTATTCTGGCTAATTGGATACAGTTTTAAGGTTAAGTTTGACGCTTTTGAGGTTGGGAGCAGAAAGCCTCTGAACAGGGATTAATCAACCTTATGTTCAAATCCAGTGACCTGAAAATCCTGCAAAAATGTGGTAGGCTTACTAAATTCTGACCTGATGGCGCCCAACGGCCCGATCAGTGCATCAACGATCTTGCTCAGGACTGACCTAATCAGTGCTATCAAACAACTGGAAAGCCTACAAAGAGTTTTCTGCTTAGCGCTCACTAGTGCTATGGCAAAAACACATTCAGCAGCTTTTGAGTTGCACCACTGTTTCACAGTCTCGCAAGGAAGATTGCAGCAGCGAAGGCAAACTCAATAATGTTAAGGTGAAAGATCTACATGATATCATTAGGATATGGCCATGCGAGGATAATGTCTTTGCTACGCAAAGAGATTCTTACCTTTCTTCAAGTTTATCTTTCCTAAAAGCGAAGAATGGGCAAATTCCCTGAAGTTTTCAAGACTGAAATAATAGCTATTAAAACCTACCTGGAGAAAATTGATGAGTGGGCTTATAAAGATCAGCACCTTTACATTTGTTCTGACAGGTCAGAAGCACTTAAGAAGCTTACATCTGAAGAGTTTACTTCTAGTCTAGTCGGGGTCTTTCAAGATCTTAAGTTTGCCGGAAAATAAAGCTTTAGTTTAATCTGGCTTCACATTTCTTTGAATTAGAAGACTTTCGTTACGTCACCAGCAAATCACTCGTTCTTGTAATGAATGAGCCATAGGTTGCTATAGGCCATTATTGCCCAGCCCTACTGTATAATAGTAATAATACTAGCTAACCTAACATGCAACTTGAAAGGGAACCTAGAAAGGGAACTAATATTTTCCATAAACGAACTAACCGTTTTTAAAATTAGTGTGTCACTGTCACTAAAAGTCGAAGTAGTAGTGCTCGTTGTGAAGCTCATGGTTTTCATCGTGGGGACGTAATTGTCTAAAAGTGGGAGATAATATCCCTGTTGAGTGTGTGTAATTGTATTTGTCCATAAAGAACTATACAAGGTAGTCTCCATACTCAACCCATGAGTGATGAGGATCGTGGTTCCTATTATATGCGAGTCCCTTTCAGATTCATCTGAACCTTAGGCCTTATCAATAGGCTAAGCGTGGTTGCTTTCAACCTTTTATAGATGTCCGTCGGCTCCATGGTATCTATAATATCTCTTAATTGGGTTATGACTTCCGTAGGAGTTGGTTGCAAGAATTTATTTTCCTCATTGTTGTTCTCGATGGACCAAGTAATACCTGTCATACTCGCCTCTTTTTGTAGTAACCTAATGACTTGATCCCTATTTTTATTTAAAAAAAAGAAAATGCGTGTATTTTGTTTCTTGATATGTTGCATAACAATTTATTATTATTATTATTATTATTATTTTACAACGAACATTTAACGATATTATTTATTTAATATTAGAACTTGTTTTTGGTAAATAACAATAATGATAAATAATCTTTTGTTTTCACATACTCTTTTATATAAAATAAAATAGATCCTGAGTGTAGGAATCTCTTTTTACAAAAATATTTTTAAAAAAAATCGTGATTTGTGCGCTGTTTCCATTAACCTAATATTTCAAACTTTCGTTTTTGATATCGCTCTATTATGCAGATCGGTGCGCATGCATAGCGTGGCTTCAAGATCGTAAACAAATTAATACCTCAGAAAAGTATATATGTTGAAAAAATTTTGTTTTTAAAATTCAAAAACACTAAGGTTTTACTAGTTTCCTTAAAGGTTCAAGACTCCCTTCGTATACTGATATTTAGGAACTGGAATGACACTACTGAATTTTATCTGACTTTTCCAGTTAATAAAACGTTCTAAAAATTTATGAGATAGGAAACTGAATATAGACCATTTTATTCTTCCCACTTTTTCATCAGACAATTTCATCGTTAATGTTTTTATATCTTCAGTATATAACTAATGAGGCTCAGACTTTTTTTTGTTCATCCTGTAAAATTTCATTTTTGGTCTTTATGCAGTTGACATTCTCAAGTCTTCCATTAATACCTTTCACTTCTTTTATAGCACACGGTTTGGTTCTTCACTGAGATATATTGAACTTCCAATAGAACTTATCACACACACCGTATTGCACGAACTGGCCAACAAATGTCCTAACTTAACTCATATGCTGCTCGACTTTTCAACAGCTATGCAACTACATGACTTTTCAGAGATGCAAGCATTTCCGACAAAGTTGAAATATATGTGTATTTGCTTGTCTGAAGTCATATTTATGGAAGGCTTTATGAGAAAAATATACAATTTTATTAATGGCCTTGAAATACTTCATTTAATAGGTATGTTTACACGAAGAGGTAAGTTAGTAAAGTTCGATATTTTTGTCTAATTAAACTAATGATGCTGCTATGAGTCAGTTTAAATTGCGGCAGTCTTTTTACTGCACAGCAGCACGTTTTATTTCCTTTTTGACATAATGACGGTCCATATACACCATACTTCTGTCGCAACAGAATTTTCCACGAGTCAAGAGACATTCATTAATCTACCATATTTTCAGAGAGCAGTCGATCGTGTAAATGAAAACAAAGAAATCGTTGTGTTTTGTGTGTGTACCCTTACGTAATTATACAGTTTCATGGAAAATATAATTTTAGGGTAGGTCAATGCTAAAAAATTGCCGTTTCTTTTTATGGACAATATGATAAAGGATTTTTTGTTAGAGAATATGCACTAATCGCTGCTATCAAATCACCACCAAGATAGCATATTTGAAGTAAACTGATTCTTGAATAAGCTAAAAATAAATATATATTTATTTTCAACAGTCCACATATGAATTTGAAAGGAAGCACCCAGGAAACAAAAATCTATTCACTTCTTTTAAAAGGGTTTCGAGAGCTTTTGAATTGCGTATCTGTCACTGGAATTCCAGACTGCCGCCGATTGGTTTTTAAAGTCTTTTAGTCATTATAATTTTTTTGACCAACTTGTATGCCGCAAAAGCCTTTACAACATGTAGAACTAGAAAAGAAAAAGGAATCTTGTAGACTTGCGAATGATTTTTTTTAAGCTTCCGATAATTTATAAATTTCAAAAAGAAGGAAACCGATTAAATATGACCTTGCTTAAAATGGTCATTGCAGTACATGGCAGATTCGAAGCTGCTTAGGATAATGATTGATTCACATAGTCGAAAAACGATTCAGTTTTAACTTTCTGAATCTGCAAATAACATTCTTTTTTCTTGGGAAGACGAATTAAATAATGTCAATCATGCAGAAGGTTCATTTCTTAATAATAAGATTGATAATTACAATGGATAAGTATGAGGCATTGGCTTCTAGCTTACGACCGCAGATAAAGGAATAAATTCGTTCCGTATCATTCAGCCCAATTTGTATGCTCGCAAATAGAGCCTGAAACCGTTTTCAACAATTTTAACTAATATATTTTGCTTATTGTGAGCAAGAAACATACATATTTTTCCTACGTCTATTTCGTATTGATGTCCATTGTCATATGTAGATAGAGCATGACCTTTATTATATTCAGTACCTTGTTCTAGAACTCTACTAGTCTATTCCATAAGTTCAGGCAAGTTAGCTTGTTTATCATCAGACCTAACCTGATCATCGTCGATTTAAAGATTAAATTATTTGGTTCGCAGACTTGTACGCCGAAACTGAGATCCGTTCCTAAACGATTTAGACTTTAAATAAGTTCATATTGTGCACAGTGAGACTTGGTAATGTTAACAACTCTGTGAGGAAAAAGAACCAATCGTTAAAAAAACGTATGGCTGCTCCTCAAGCAAAGGTTCCGAGCTTTCATCCGGCTTTCATTTTCAGAATCACTAGTAGACAATGCCTTAGGTGACAGTGCATCGGTCTGCGATTTACGACGAATAATCTTTATCTCGCTAATAAATTCAAGCATATAATTATTTTTAAATAAGTTAAAGCAGACTCAGAGAATGTTTTTGTGCAAAAAATTTTAATAATTTCAATTAGTAACATTAATAGACCCCACACTTAAGTGAGCTTTGGTGGCTCAAACGATAGTGCGCTTCGTTTCCTTGAAGGAGGGCTATGGTTCGGTCCCGGAGCTGGTATCAATGTAATTTTTTCTATATACTCTAATCGGGGTTCCGGTGGTTCGAAATCCACCTTTAGCTATAGATCACCTCAGAAGAGGGTGGTTACGTACCAAGGTGTAGAACCCAGTTCGAGGGGACTGGCCTTGGGGCTCGAAGTCAGTTTAGAGAAGACTCGAAAATGAGTCGGTGGTCTCTTTAAGCTTGAGGCTTGCTCGACTTTTTCCCCTATATTTTCTCCTAATTCTTGGTTTGCATAAATTAATGGATTTTTCTATGCTTAAATTGTTGCTAGTTTCTTGTGTAGAGATGCTCTTTTGGGGGCTGAAGTTTGTTGCTCGTAGATGTGTTTATTAAGATTGGGATATCGTTCGTAGGATTTTTTACAGGAATTTGGGCATTTTAGGTTTGTTGCAATTAGTTAGGCGTAATAGGCAATAGGGGAGCCTAAATACCTTGTAACCTTTGACTAATACTGTTTAGTTCTCTAGTGCTTTTGTTTTTACTACCTTTGAATTTCGGGTTATCATATATATATAATTTATTTCTTCTTTTTCAATCAGCGGTTTGTGCTTAATAGTTGATAGCAGGTGAGAGGATTCCATGGTAACCAACATGTTTCTGAGTGTCCGTGTGACTCTTAGCATGTGCATTCATATAATGCCCACGGATTTTAATTTTGGGACTAGCCTGAACATTAAGTGAGTGTCTTTATTCCCGCCTATAATCGGAATTACTACCTGCCCAAATATATAGACCATTTCTCTGTTTTCTGCCATTCATTTTCGCGAAACAAGTTCATAAATTGAATAGTTTAAATTTATGAATTTTTTCAGACATTCTTTGTCAGCGTAGAAATCGGTGGCATCTGTATCTACTACAGTACGAAATTATCGGTAATAGGTTGAGAAATTTTTTTCCTAATAACCTGACTTCCAGTTTCCGTGGTTGTATACGTAAAATGGGCCTTCGCTTTTAAAATGACCTGCTATACCACAATAATTACAATTTAAACTATTTGTGTATCATCTTTTTTTGGGAATTCTATTAAGTAAATTCAAGTTGAAATGTCTACAGACATTTGGTTAAAAGTTTGTGACATCTGGTTATAAGGGTTGTAAGGATATCTGGGTCTATTATTTATGAATCTAGGTCTATTGGTTGAATGAGGACAACATCCGCTAACGACAAGCCAATACTTACTATGGGATACGCCATCACCCAGGAATTCAGAAAACCTCGGCGCGTTTCGTTTCATCTGGGGTACGGCCCAGCAACCATTTGGTAATCGAGCCCTTTCGGTACAGGGCCGTGCCAAGTTCTATCTTATGATAGCAATTCCGAGCAATTCAATGTCAAATCATCTGAAGAACTCCAGAAAAAATATTTGAGGAAAAATATATTTCAAAAACTTCTTAGATTTTTCAAAAACTAATTTTGAAACTGAATTTCTGAAAAAATACCTCTTGTTATTTTCTTGATTTTTTTAATATAGATAGACTACAATGTCCTCTACAAGTCCTCTAAATATCATAATTCATCTTTTTTCTTTTTCGAGAAATAATTATGAACGAAACACATTCAAAAGTAGCGTGTCGGTAAGTCGGCTCTGCGACATGTTACGTAGGCAAGCATCGTGTACAGGCGAAAATGCACGGGTATGAACCTGAGCCGCACCCCCTCTCCCAACTTCACGATTCATTTTCGTTAGTTAACTGGCTATTAGGAGGAGTTTTTAAGTAATTTGAATTTTTCAGAGTGTCAATAGAATGAAGAAAATTCATGGACAAAATTTATATGATTGTTTTGCATTTTTTGCAAATTTCTCCCTGCTTACGCCACACTATGTGTGGACTTTTGTATAGTATAATATAGTATAATATATAATATTGTATAATCAGACACTATCGCGTCTATTACTTTCCACCAAATAAGTGCATGTGCACGTCTCCGATGCGACCCGAAACAATACGCTGCTTTGAATAGTCTGAGAAACTACGATCTCCTCCCTATCTTCATAGATGCAACAGGTGCCTCCCTCAAGTCACCACGGACGTACACAGAGAATTTCCTGAGGAGTGACGGACCATTCCAAAAAATAATACAAATTTATTCCCTCGAGGTGCGAACTCATGGCCCTAGGCGCGTGAGTACAGAAGGTAGCCACTGAGCCACGAATCCTTTTGATTGTTTTATAATGAAAAAATATTACAATATTAATATTGTATAATATATAATAACAATATTAAATATTACAATATTACAAAACATTATTAATTATTTGCTAAAATTTTTAAAGAGTGTTTAAAAGATTTTGAAGTAAAATTTTAAAATTTTACCATACTGTATAATTTTAGATAAATTATGAAAAATAATTATTTTAAGCCTTTGTGTGCAATTTTCTTGCAAAATTTATTTTAGGTTTATGCTGGTTTAAAAAAATGTATTCAAATTTGAGTAACTGTAACAGATACTGAGAAATTTTGAAAGGATTCAAAAATAATTAAAACTTGTAAAGATCTTTTAAGAATAATTTTTTCTATATCTGAAAAATTCGAATTGATACTAATCTACAAAGTGAGGCCCCTGCACGGAGTACCTGTATTAAAAAGGCCTTTTAATCGCTCCTCCTGTAAAATAAAGCCACCGCGCATTAAGTCCCTTTCTTCGCGGACGGTCACATATATTTACCATAAAAAATTTTACTCGCACATTCTATTCTTTTCACCGTCTGCACCTCGTCCTCTCTTCTGTCTCAAACTAAAAACCTAGGTAACAGAATTCCTCTACCCTTTCTACTGTTTGTCAGTTCCTCTTCCAAACTTAATCCATTTTTGGTTTTTTACTTCTAAAACAGATCACTCTGGTCTTCTCTATATTCACCGTCAGATCCTTTGCTCCCACATACTCTTCGAAAATTGTTATCATTGTTTCATCTTTCCCTTTCTTCTTTAACTTCTCCTCTACATGTGCCAACAGTATATGAAGAAGCAGCGGATTCAAAAGGGCCCCCTTTACCTCAGGCCTCTTTATTTTCAGAATACCTCTTCTTCTTCCTTTCCTTTTTTCACCCTAATCCTGGTTTCAGTAAAAATTTCAGTAAAACCAACGCGACTAATTTCTCTCTCTTCCTCCCTAGATTTCTGTTAATCAAGTAGTTCGGTAAGAAAATGTTGCCTATCATTCCTATCCCTTTTCTAAAACTCGCCTGATTGTGTAGAATACTTTCTCTTTCTTCTTTCTGACTCTCTAACGTTTTTCTTAAAATTTCTGCATATATTGTGTAGGATATAAGAGTGATCCTTGTGTACTCCTCTAACTTCTTGCCCTCCCCTTCCTTGACAAGTGGTAACGCCAGCCCTGTCATTCACACTTCTGGCCACTCTTTTCCATTCCAGACCTTCGTTCTCCATGCCATCTTCTCCTGTCGCCTTGTTTCTTTTTAATATCTTTATAGCATCGTCCACTTATTCTCTTATTATTACGCTCCCTCTCTTCATTTTTCCGCGCACTATCTTTCTATTTTCCCCTTTGATTCCATTTTGCTCCCCTTTAACAGACCCTTAAAATAATATGTCCACCCACCCAATTCTCTTTCTTTATTCATGCTCTTCCTTCATCCTCTTTCCCGGTTTATCACATCCCATGCCCTACCTTCTTTGATTGCTATTTCTACTTCTTCCTTGTAAATTTCCTTTCGCCTTTACTTTTTTCTGTCGAGCATCCTCTTATGAACTCGTTTTCTTCTTTTGTACTCCCCCTTCTACATTTTGCCTATCCTCTATTTTCTTACGTATTCTTTCATTCTCTCTTTACTCTCCTTGCATTCCTCGTCCCACCAACCTCTCTTTCTCCTTCTCTTTCTTTTTTGAACATATCTCATCCCTTATTTTCTCAATCGGCCCTTTCCATCTTTCAATTAACGACTCTATTCCCTCCTCTCCCTCTTGCTTTTTTCCTATTCTGTGCAACCAGCTCTCCTCTCTCTCTCTCTCTCTCTCTCTCTCTCTCTCGGATCTTTCAGCTTCTTCATTCATTTATCCCCCTGAACATTTTAGTTTAAAATCTATTTACTTCTCTCTTATGTACATTACCCTAAACCTTCATCCCCTGTACACCTCTGTGACACATACAACCATTCACTTTGAAGTAATTCTAAATGAGAAAATTTGTTCATTTATCACTTTCAGGGGAGATGTTGAACAACCACAAAAATTTCAGGAAGTTTCAGCCTAAGGGATTTTTATAGAAATGCAACATAGTTGTCAAAATCATATTTTTGAAGTTTTTCTTGGTTTTCATGAAAACGGTAAGTTTCCATAAAAAAACTTTCCAAAAGAAGAATGTTCGGCACCTTATTCTGCACAAATAAGGTCCTTTCCACCTTTTTATTATTGTTTACCCTTTATTCAACAAAATAAGGTAAAGAATAACTTTGGACAAAACTATTATTGTCGGATTAAATAATAATTTTTAAGGCAGTGAACCTAAATTATGGTTATAAGCATTTCTCCAGGTTACTTACCACCTTATATAAAAAACTTTCGATAAATTAATTATCACCTTACTTAATAAATTGTTATCATCCATCTTCAGGCCAAAATTAGGTGCACTTCAGTTAGTGCCTCCGGGTAGGGACTTCGTAAGGTACTTGCTTTACAATGTGTACAAGCTAACCGCACAGTTTCAATAATATCCCATAATTTTTCATCATTGAAAAAGAGGCTTTAATAAATCTATGTCAAATTTCTTCGACAACTTCGAACTCCTACACTCGCTCCTGGCTAGTAATCATGGGTCCTTTCTGTCTGGGCCCCCATTAGGGCGCATCAATAGGAATAGTACGAAGTGGTATATCTTGTACTTCATGCCTTGCCAGGCCAAATAATTCTTATTGATCCTTTATCACTGTATTTGAGTAGAGTCTAACAGAGTAGTTTATCTCTCATATTCTGTAAGTTCAGTTTAGAGTATTCTTCATGCAGGAAATAATAACTATGTTTATATGAAAACTTTTCACCTATATTAAATTTTTCAATGCTGCTCAAAATAACTTTATTTTATCTTAAGTTAATAAATAAAATATCCTAAAAGGTAACAGGATGAAAGTACACTATATAAAAAATGCGAATATTCATACACTGAGATATACAGACTCTGTTCCAAAGTAGGTGACAAAAGCATTCTATATTACATTAAATAGTCCTTTCTGAATGTCTCTGCAAAAATGTAAATTTAAATTAATTACCTAAGCCCTAAAAATACACCCAATAGTCATAAATGGTTACAAAATGCATTTCTGCACCTTTTTAATGCTGTCACTATTTTTGCGTTTATAATGTTTTACCGAAATTTACTGAAATAAATGCTGAGAAATAAATTTCGACAACTACTGGACAAGCTTATATGACTATTGGGTGTATTTTAAGGGCGTATGCGAAATAATTTAAATCTAAGTTTTTACAGAAATCGAGAGATAGGTCTATTCAATGTGATCATAAATTTCAGTAAATTCCAGTAAAATGTTGTAAACGTAAAATTAGATACAGTATTCAAAAGTGGTTGAATTGCATTTGTCAGCTCGTATGACTATAGGGTATCTGTTGAGGGCTTAGTCTAATTAATTTAAATTTAGATTTCCGCAGAGACATTGAAAAAGACTTATTCAATGTCATAATTAATTTCAGTAAATTTTAGTTAAAAATTGTAAACGTGAAAATAGATACTTTATTCAAAGGTGGTCGAAATGCCTCAGTTTTCATGACTACTGCGTGTATTTTGAGGGCTTAGGTTAATCAATTTAAACCCAGATTTCTGCAGAGACCTTCAGAAAGATATATTTAATTTATTATTTAATTTTGATAAATTTAAGTACAAAATTGTAAAGGTGAAATTAGATACAGTAGTAAAAAGTTAAGGAAATGCATTTCTTAGCTTTTATGACTTTTGGGTCTATTTTGTGGGCTTCGGCTAATTAATTTAAATTCAGATTTATACAGAAACTTTAAGAAAGGTCCATTCCATGTCATAATAAATTTCAGTAAAAAATTATGTAAGTGAAAATAGATACAGTATTCAAAAGTATTAGAAATGCATTTCTCAGATCTTATGAATATTGGGTGTATTTTTAGGGCTTAGGTTAATTAAGGGGATCGTCTAGTTACGCTTTTTCAAAAAATGGATTTTTCTTTTTTTACATATTTCGAATCTTTATGATACTATAAATGTACCCTATAAAGGATTTAACCCTAAACAGAATCTTTTACGAGATATAGTTGGCCAAACATAGCCACTTTCTGCCCTTTCACGCTGTCTTTCAACAGATTTTTGTGATCCTGTGTGTGTGTGTGTGTGTGTTATTCCCCAAAAAAAAACAGTCAGCTGTTTCACTCATGTGACTCCTAGAACAAGGATGGAGAGCTCTATGGACCTGGCATAGCCGATTAAACTGTAATTTTTGCCAATCGTGTTTAATTTCATTGTTTATCTTTAAACGCGTTTTGGAAAAAAAAAAATTTTCACGTTTTTACAGCCCTTTTTAGCTCGAAAAAAATGGTAAAAATGTGATATTTTTGTTCAAAGATCCACAATTTTGAGAATTTTTAACTTATATTTTAAAAAGCTTGTGTCAGGCCATAGCCAAAGTTATAACAAATACAGAAATATTTTGTTTTTTTAGATTCATCCAGCCAAACCTGAGAAAGCTTGCCACAAAGTCGGGTACAGTTTTTTTATGGAGGCGCGGTTAAGGTCATACCAAGGACACAATTGTCAATAAATAAATAATTACAATGTATCGATTTTTAGAGAAAAAATGTACGAAAATAATACAAAAAACCACATCTCAATATCATGTTTAGTTTTTTTGCAATCCACCCTCAAAAATACGCTCGAAAATCGAGCGCGTGACTAGACGACCCCCTTAATTTAACTCCAGGTTTTTGCATAGCGCTTCAGAGCTTTATATATTTAATTTTATATTTCATTGCAGTAAATGTCAGCGAAAAATTGTAAACATGAAAATAGATATAGTATTTAAAAGTGGTCGAAATGCATTTCTCAGCTTATATGACTATTGGGTGTATTTTGAGGGCTTAGGCTAATTCATTTTATTCCACATTTTCGAAGAGACCTTAAAAAAAGGTACATTCCATTTTATAAGACATTTCAGTAAATTTCAGTCAAAATTGTAAAAGCGAAAATAGATATAGTAGTAAAAAGTTCTCGAAATGCATTTTTCAGCTCTTATGAATATAAGGTATCTGTTGAAGGATAAGTATAATTAATTTGAATCCATATTATTGCAGAGACCTTGAGAAAGATCTATTCAATGCCGTAATAAACTCCAGTAAATTTGAGTCAAAAATTCTAAACGTGAAAATAGATACAGTACCTGTTCCAAGGTGGCAGAAATTCATGTCTCAGCTTTTATGAATATTGGTTGTATTTTGAGGGCTTTGGCTAAATAATTTAAATACAGATTTTTGACGAGACCTTTAGAAAGGTTTATTTAATTTAATGTTTAATTTGAGTAAATAGTATTAAAAAATTGTAAACGAGAAAATAGATACAGTACCTATTCAAAAGTGGTCGAAATGGGTTTCTTATTTTTTATGACTGTTTGGTGTATTTTGAGAGCTTAGGCTAATTAATTTAAATCCGGGTTTTGGACGAGACCTTTAGAAAGGTACATTTAATTTTATGTTTAATTTGAGGAAATCGCAGTAAAAAATTGTCAACTAGAAAATAGATAGGGTATTCAAAAGTGGTCGAAATATATTTCTCAGCTTTTATGAAGATTGGGTGTATTTTGAGAGCTGAAGCTAAATAATTTAAACGCAGATTTTTGCAGAGATCTTCAAAAAGGTATATTCAATTTTATGTTTAATTTCAGTAAATTTTATAAAAAAATTGTAAACATGAAAATAGATATATTATTCTAAAGAGTTTGAAATGGATTTCTCATCTTTTATGAATATTGGGCCTAATTTGAGGGCGTAGGATACTTAAATTAAATCCAGATTTTTAAAGAAAGCTTTCGGAAGAAATATTAAATTTTATGTTAAATTTCAGTACACGTCAGTAAAAAATTGTAAATATGAAAATAGATACACTTTTTGAAAGTGATCGAAATGCATTTCTCAGCTCTTATGAAGATTGGGTGTATGTTGAGAGCTTAGGCTAATTAATTTAAATTTAGATTTTTGCAGAGACCTCCAGCGAGTCATATTTAATTTAATGTTTAATTTTAGTGAATTTCAGTTAAAAATTGCAAACGTGAAAATATATACAGTATTCCGAAGTGCTTGAAAAGCATTTCTTAGCTTTTATGATTATTGGGTGTATTTCGAGGACTTGGCTAATTAGTTTAAATCCAGATTTATTAGGAGACCTTGCGAAAGGTCTGTTTCATGTCATAATAAATTTCAGTAAATCTTATTCAAAAATTGTTAACTTGAAAATAGATACAGTATTACAAAGTGGTCGAAATGCAGGTCTAAGCTCTTATGAATATTGGGTGTATCTTGAGGGATTAGGTTAATTAATTTAATTCCAGATTTTAGAAGAGGCTTTGAGGAAAGGTGCATTTTTTGTCATAATAAATTTCAGTAAATCTCAGTAAAAAGTATAAAAGTGAAAATAGATACAGTATTCAAAAGTGTTAGAAATGCATTTATCAGCTTTTCGAATGTTAGGTGTATTTTGAGGGCTTAGCTTAAATAAAATAAATTCAGGTTTTTAAGATACCTTCAGAAATATATATATGTACAATGTAATATTTAATTTCATTTAATTTCAGTAAAAAATGTAAACGAGATAACAGATAGAGTGTTTAAAAGTGTGTGAGATGCATTTCACAGCTTTTATGACTATTGGGTTTATTTTCAGCGCTGAGGCTAATTAATTTAAATCTAGATTTTAGAAGATACCTTAAGAAAGAGCGATTCAATGTCACAATAAATTTTTAGCAAATTTCAGTAAAAAATTGTGAACCTGACAATAAATACAGTATTCAAAAGTGTTTGAAATGCATTTCTCAGCTTTTATGACTATTGGGTTATTTTGTGGGCATAACCTGATAAATTTAAATCCAGATTTTTTCAGAGACCTTCAGAAAGAGATATACAATTTAATGCTTAATTTCAATAAAATTCAATAAAAAATTGTAAACGTGACATTAGATACAGTATTCAAAAGTGTTTGAAATGCAGTTCTTAGCTTTTAGTACCATTGGGTGTATTTTGAAGGCTTAAAACATTTAATTTAATTACAGATTTTTGAAAAGGCTTTACGAACGGTCTATTCAAAGTTTTAATGAATTTTAGTAAAAAATTGTAAACATTGCAATAGATACATTATTCAAAAGTCATCGAAATGCATTTCTCAGCTTTTATGACAATTGGGTGTATTGTGAGAGCTTAGGCTAATTAATTTAAATTCAGTATTTTGAAGAGGCTTTAGAAAAGTATATTGAATTTTATGTTTAATTTCATTAAATTTCAGTAAATATTGTAAACATAAAAATAGATACACTAGTAAAAAGTGGCCCAAATGCATTTTTCACTTTTGAGGGCTTAGGCTAATGAATTTAAATCGATATTTTTTACGGGACCTTGAGGAAAGTCTATTCCAGATAAATTTCAGTAAATCTGTCGAACAAGTTGTAAACGTGAAAATAGATACAGTATTAAAAAGTAACGAAATGCATTTCTCATCTTTCATGACTATTAGGTGTATTTTTAGGGATTAAATTAATTAATTTAAATCCAGGTTTTCGCAGAGACCTCCAGAGAGGTATATTCAATTTAATATTTAATTTTCTGTAAATTCCAGTACAAAATAGTAAACGCGAAATTATATGCAGTATTAAAAAGTAGCGATATGCACTTCTCAGAATTTATGACTATTGGGTTGAAGTGTTAGGCTAATAAATTTAAATGCAGACTTTTACAGATATCTATTGAAGGGTCTACTGAATATACTTTTATTAATATTAATAATTCACATAAATCCATATTTCCACACAGGTTTTGAAAATTCTATTCAGTTTCATCAAATTTTCGCAAATATAAGTAAAAATTGTAAATGATAAAATCTCTTTAATGGTTAAAGAATCGATCAATAAAATGGATTTTTTCTATTTATTTTTTTTGCTATTTGAAAAAATTATTATTTCAAGAAAACAAATATACCTCAAACAAAGACGAATAAACAATATTGAAAGAAATTTATCTTTAAAATAAAAAATCTATAGTATAGTTTATAGATTTCGAAATCTAGGTGGAAAAATGAGAAGGAGTAGCGGACCCTTTTCCACCATGGCAGGCAAGAAATGGAGGAATAAGGGGTCCGTGATTATTAGCCAGGAGCAAGTGTGGGTGTTTGGATTCTTCACTGAAATTTTACATAGGTTTATTAAAGCCTACTTTTCAATGATAAAAAGCTATGGGAAATCACTCAAACTTTGCAGTTATGTAGTAAACATGTCAAGCAAGCATCTTAAGAATTCCTTACCCTGAGGCACCAACTTAAGTGTACCAAATTTAGGCCTGAAAATGTATGATATATGTATATATGCCTGTTTCTAATGTTGTCCCCCTTTTCCCTTTCCTCTCTAAATTCTCCTCTAAATCGGCCTGAAAAAAACTAAATAGAATCAGACTCAACGGACGCCCTTGCCTGAGCCCCCGTCCTGTCTAGATTTCCTCACCTTTTTTTCTCCTATCTTTAGCTTTATCTTAGCAGCAAACGATGCGACCAGTTTCCCTTTCGTCTACCATGGTTCCTATTGACTAGATAGTAGAGCACAAAGACGATACCTATGGTTCCCATCCCTTTTCTAAAACCTGTTTGGTGAGTATAATACCTCTATATTCCTCCATCCTTTTCCCTTCTTATTTCTACATAAACGGTACCACTAGCCTTGTTTTCCACTCCTCCGGCTATATTTCTTCTTTCCATAGTTTGTTGCAAATCCTCTACATTTCTTTCCTCACCCCTAATCGTCCACCATCTTTCCCTGTTTCCTTGTTTCTTTTTAACTTGACAATCGCTTCATTTACCTCATCCTTTCTAGTGTCGTTTTCAATGTCCCATAACCTATACCCCACTCCTTTTAACAGCCCCTTGAAGTGTTTCGTCCACTCTTTCATTCTTATTTCTTTATTTAAACCGTTCCTTCCTCCTCTTTTCCTATTTATCACTGCCTATTCCTGTTGAGAGCTCCCTTTTCCATTTCCCCTTTTGAACATTTCTTTCAGTCTCCTTCATCCTGTATTTGCTTTCCCTGCATTCATCGTTCTACCAGCCTCTCCTAAACCTCTTTGTGTTTACTCTAGGTCTTGTCTCTTCCCTTACCTTATCTATTGCTTATTTTAGTTTTTCCAGTGTGTGTCAACTCCTTCCCCATCCAAACCCTCTAACTCCTCGTTTTCTATATTCACTCTAAATTTTCTCAACTTTTCCTCTCCCAAATGCCCATTTTCAATTTTTTTCTCTCTTTTTTTTTCCTCTTCCATGTACGGCGCTTTAGACCACCACATCTCATTGTCGCGATTACAAGAAAGTATTCTGAGCCTTTTACGTGCCCGCTTGCATTCTAAACATCAGCCTCATTATTCTTTCTTCTGCCAGAATGTAATCTACTTCGGCATCACCTATACCCGCGTACGTATGTTCACCCTCTTAATATCTCCTGGTATTGCCGTTAAAAATGGACGATCCCGCCACTCCGAACATGTTTAGTATCTCTACCCTCCCGCTCCGTTTCCTTTTGTTATAAGGAAAGTAAGAAAATAAACAGACATTCTTATATTATACGTTTAAGGTAGAATTGTCGGTAGACGTTCAATTACAGCAGCTCGAAACAGATGATGTAATTATTTGTACATTTTTATAAAATATAAGCATGCACATTATGCGATATAATAAATAGTATAATAGTATAATAGTGTACAGAATTAGATAAAAACAAAATTTTTTAGGAGAGCGAAATAACATTCCTTAGAATTGAAATCAGCTTATAAAGATAAAAATAAAAGCTTTCTGGTAAAGGGTCCCAGAACGCTCGCAGACTCAACGTTATTTGCTCATACGAGCATTTCTAAGTGCCTTGAATATTTAACATTGCACAATGCATCTTATTTCGACTCTAATCTTAACTATACGCAATAATACATTTTCACGAGGATTTACTAAATAAGGTGCCTTTTACAAAAGTACTTTATTGAAATTAATCAAAGTAAGATCTATATCACATTTAACTTTATTACTCTTTGAAGCAGTTATTTATAGATATAGGAATGATGTGATTTAGTAATCACAACTTAACACTTTAGAAAGGGTATCTGTACTCGAGCAACAGTCACTAGTATCATAATAATCTGTAATGTAATAGAGCACTCTTCATACAAATTATTTTTACATTTTTCTCCGTGTATACACGATTATAACATTCTTCTATTGTTCGCCCATTGCTTACATTGTTTTTCCCATCTGGTGCATCGTCTCGGGGTCAATTTTTAATTATTTTTCGAAAAAAGGCTGATCATATTTTGATATTTACAGGGTTTGCAGCTATCTATTTAAAAAAATTTTAATAGGAATTCAGAATAATTTTTAAAAAATGCATCCTAATATCATTAGAATGATAAAATTTATGAAAGTTTTTGAAAAAAAGAACCAATATTTTCATTTTTACTAACTTCTAAGTTTTTATATTTAAAAATATATATTTTAGAGGTTTTCTTTCAACACTTAAAAGAAAGGATACTAGAATTTTCATCAAAATTAATAACTATAACCGAAGTTCTTTAGGTGATTTGATATGGAATTTCTCACATGTCCCAACACACTTCACATATTCGCAAAAGCTTATTTCGAGTTCGAAATAAATTTGCTTATTCTTTCGTAATTTTTAAGCGACACTGCCTCCTTGTCAAGATTTATTCCGGATGACCCCCTTAGGCCTCCGATTCACTAGGGATCGTTAGTTCCTTTTCTTCGTGGAGACTAATCCGTGTTCAAATAATTAAACTAGTTTTGACGCCAGCTTCATTTATACAACAGTCATTCCACAGCAAAATCAGATATGTTTAACTCCGGTGCCAGCTTAAAATTTAGCCCGCTATACAATAAAGTAAATTAAAAAGAATATTACGAAATCAATAAAAAATAATTTTCTGAATGTTAAGATATGAAGAGAAACAGAAAGTTGCACTGGTGGCGTGAAAAATGTAAATAGGTTAATACTATCGCAGGCTAGAGATTCATCAAAATTTCTCATGTAATACAGTCTAAAATATTTGCGATTATAAGTTCCTTCCTTCTATGTTTCATTTTTACCTTCGGGTAATGGCATTAGTATTTTCTTTAAGCCTTGTTTTATATCGACAATTCTCTTTTTTCTATATATATAAGAAAGGGAATATGAAATAAAATCAAGTCTCCTAAATCTGCTACTATATTGGAAGACCCTTTAAATGTAATAATCAAACCAAAATTTTGAATACATGACAAAGACCTCGATAATCCTGAGTTAAAAAATGTTGTATTTAGTGAAGAAGATAAAGCTATGATCAGTCATTATTACAAAAGTTTTATCCAGACACAGCCAGCAATTTAATCTCCGTACTAGTATAATTTAACTCGTAAACTGATGCACATCGGATAACTATGAAAATTACTACTTTATGCACTTTATTATCGAACTGAGATAGTATCGCGCTTATGCCTTTTTGTTTGCATCTCAAGATCATGCATATCAATTTTTCTAGATGCAGCTCAAATAATTACAAATGGAAGAGATCCTCTATTAAAAATGGTAAGGAACTCAAATACTTTATTAAGATGCCTTACTTTTAAATTCCCGAATAAGGAAAGCAGAGGGCAAACACTTTCGAGAAAAGCTACTGGCATAAAAATGCACTAAACTCTTACAGAAAAGTAGAAAATAATCCTTGTCGAATAAGCTAACATTTTCGTCCTTAAAATAACGTAGGCTTAATTCAGTACAGCCAGTACAGTGTCATTTTCCCCTTAGTATACCGTCGCCGCCTTTTACATCAAGCAATTTCCAGCGATAGGTGTAGAGCATGTCCTGTACACGATGACTAAAAATAAAGCAGAATATACAGTAGGGCATATCGAAAGAAAAAGTTGTTTGAACGAAGTTCTAATAGCAAAAAAAAATTTTCTTTTGGGATTAAAAAACACTCCCCTACAATTTCATTTGAAAAATCCTTCTGTCTCAGCATCGTAGATATAGCTAAAAATCACAAAAAACGAAGCACCTCTTCAAATTTAAACAGCAAAAAATTTTTGTGTGAGATTTAAATTACTAATAAAAATAGTTCAAAGCGAGCCGATTTATACCTGTACGGCAATAATTCCATTAAAATGCTTTTTAACCTCCCTAATTGACTTTAAGTTTTCAAAAATCGAAAAAGTCGATTTCTTCGCTATTTTCTCAGATTTATGGTAAATGTCTCGACTGTTTAACAATATAATATGTGATATACTTTCATGAGAATATATTTTCAATATGTTGCAACAAGAATAAATATGACGAATGTTGACATTAAAATAATTTTTATTGACTTTGAATCACAAGAAGATATTTAAAAGTGATATATTATCAAAGTATTACAAATATCCTAGTTTTATGTTGATTTCTGACATTAGTTTTAATTTATTCATTCTATTTTAATTACGAAACAAAATCATTTATCGTTTCAAAAATGTGCAAGCTTTTCCAACTGTCGAATCTTGATCGAATGATTCCACCTCGAACGTCAGAGGAGTAAGGTTGCTGAGATGCGGATGTTACTTCTTTTACACACCTTTCCACAGCTTGAGTAATGCACGGAAGGTGAAAAATGTCGTTGGAAATGAGATGAGTTACGTCCTTTGTTGTGAATTCGGTGAAATTTATATTTGTTCATTTGTTCCTTAATTTCGCACTTCTCCCAGTCGACGAGTTCCGTGTAGTCTGTTGCGTAAAAATTAAGGAAGAAACTTTGAACTTCCTTCATTTTGATTTCCCAATTGATTGTCTCGCAGAAATTATTCAAAACACTGCGAGCTTGCGGATTTTCTGCCTTTCCTCACTTTGCATAGCAAGAAGATGAGTTTCTGTGTGAGCAATGAAGGTAATATTCTATATTACTTTTTGAATACATTCCGCGAGATCTTCTTTCAGGTAAGCATTCAAAGAAATGCTTTTCCAGAGACGTTTCGGGGAATTTTTAATAGATGGTTGATACTTAATTTCGAACCGCATTGGGACATATACTCTCATGATGAATTGAACTAAAACTATGAACTTAAATGATAGATTCTCTGTCCCAATGTAAGTTCGAAAAGTTCTACTCATCCTAGTCAACCATCTGACATGCGATAATTTCCCTGGACTTTTTCGAGCAAGATCTTCGGAACAATTTCCTCCTTTGATAGCATTCCATATATCTAGCAGATACTATTGATCAGAACTAAGATCACGGCTGTCAATTAGAGGAGAATGAGGACTGTCGACAGCAACGAAGTTTACAACCGGAAGTTCTTCACAAGAAGCAAAGCTTATTCTGATTGGACCAGAAAAATCGTTATGACCAGAAATTCCATCATCAAGTTTTATAAACAAAGCTTTGACTGGCAGCTCATTACCATGAAGCTGACAGACACTCGATTGTAGCGGTTTACCCAATTCTAATTCTAGCAATCGAATTATACCTGCGTGTTTATCAGTGTTCGAATGACAGCCAGCATAATTGACACGATCTAGATTGGAGGTATTAATTTCTTTGTCAAAGAAAAACAGAAGGATATCATGTGTAATCGTTTTTTAATTTGAAAAATAGGAGGATACATGTCCTAAATAAGTACTTCCTGGTTCTTGGATGAGAGAAGTATGTTCCTCTCGTTTTGTTGTTTGCCGAGTTTTTCCTTTACTTGTTTCATCCATTATTTTTGTTTCTTCCTTTCTCTCACAAGTTTTTGTTCTTTCCCGAACGAGTTTACTTTTGTCAAAAACTATACCTTACAATGCCAGAATGTACTTACTCACGTCGTGTAAAATTTATGAAGCTATTAAAGCAACAAACCTGTATCCAATGCCGTATCTATCACAAACTTTTAAAAATGTTAGACAGTTTAATCTTGTTTAATCTGTAAATTTATTCCAATAAGGATCATTAACATCTTCTTCGGTGGGTTGGTAATCGTATTTTACATTGTCATCCATAATAGAACCAGAGTAAGAACTTTCACCTTCAATTTTTCGCAAGGGACGTAAATGATTTTCTCATTTGCCTGGAAGATCGCTGATCTGAAAGAAACACTCTGGGAGCTTCAGAAACATCTATCACACAAGTGCATGAAGCATTATCTCACATACAAGCCGCAATATGCTGATTAAAATTCGAGTTTCCCAGCTATCTTAATACATACTCGCGATCAGACAGTCAAAACTGAACTGAATTCTTTTTTTGAAAAGCGGTAAGTTAAAAAAATGTAAACAAAAGCCTGCTGAGCCGAGCTGCAGTGTTAAAATGTAAACAAAAGCCTGGTCATCCGCGGTACATTGGTAAAATGTAACCAAAACCTCCTCAGTGCCAAAAATTAAATTAAAAATATGTTTTTCCCTTAAAGAAAAAGAATAAATAAACATAACATGCAAAAACTTAGCAATTATTATCGTGCAGCTCCTCTCTCTCTCTCTCTCTCTC